>JAPEUT010000052.1:0-115706 GCA_027946375.1 Neodidymelliopsis sp. IMI 364377 | reverse complement strand
CCACAGCCCCTACCACCACCCGGACCGCCCCGTGTCGCCGCCCATCCCCTCCCCGCAGTGGCCCGCCGACCACGTCCAGCGATGGCTGGCAGACAATGGCTTCTCAAAAGACTGGCAGGAGACTTTCAGAGCCCTGGGCTTGGAGGGTTCAAGGTTTCTGGACATTGGACGCGGCCACGGCTCCAAGGGCAACGTCGCCATGATGCACCAGGTCATCTTCCCCCAGCTTGCCAAGCAGACGACGGCGAGTGGTACGGGCTGGGACCAGAACAGAGAGAGAGACGAGGGCCGCAAGCTACGGAGACTCGTCCGTCAGATCGTCGAGACGGGAAGTGCTGGCCCTGTCCGCGCCCCACATCGCAGCGACACGGCTATGACGATGCCCAGTGCTGGCACCGACGGCGGCGTCGAGAACTCTCCGTTTCTAGGAAACCAGATGAACTATGGCTCGACACCTACTACCGCTGGCAACGGCGAAGACAGCCCCATGCTTCTGCACTCGCCTTCCGTTTCTGGCCCGCCCAGACGCATATCCACACAGCAGAGAAACTTCACAGTTCCAGCACTTGGCCCGCCACCGGATTACGTCGATGCATCAACCCGTCACGCCTTTTCCAAGGAGGTGCTCCGCGACCTGGAGCCCGCCCCGAAGAGACACAGCCCCAACGTCTCAGGCGACTTTGCCCCTTCTGCCTTTGGATCACACCGCCAAGCAAGCCCACAGCAGAGTCCAGCGCTGTCATCAGCACGACTCGCCACCAACGGAGGACAGCTCAGTGCCGGCCTGAACGCCAACGGCCAGCGCTACTACTCACATGCTCGCGGCAACAGCTCCGAGTCAAACCTGTCCACGTTTGCAACAACAGGATCAGGTCCACCCACAGGCCGCTCTTTCATCGAAGGCCGCTCTGACAGCCGTAACGAGAGCAAGAGGAACGGACACGAAGCCACACGGCCCGGGACTGGCTTTTCACGCTACGACAATGCAGAGCCATTGAGCGCCAAAGATCATCACAAGGGTTTCTTTGGCAAGATCATGGGGAGAGACCGGAAGAAGCAAGAAAGCCACCCGTCTCCCGACGACAACAGTCTGGATTCTCCCACGAGCCCAGCAAGTCATCGACACCACCCCAGCGGCTCCGTGTTTGGTAAATCTGGTATGAACTCCAGCGAAACATCGCTCAACGACCGTCCACCTTCACGGCGATCGGCGCAAACCGACGCAGAGAGTCGCTTGTCGGGTCGAACACGCATCTCTATACGTGAAGAGCGCAGATACGCATTTGTCACTCCAGACGGCTGGAACTATCGCCTAATTGACGTCACAAACGTCGACTCAGCGGCGGCTTTGCGCGCCATGTGCTGCGAAGAGCTGAGCTCGGGACTCAGTCAGATGCCTGGGGTTGAGCTATACTTGACAACGCCAGGCCAGTACGAGCATGAAGATGCCCTTTCCGACACGAATCTGGTCAAAGCTCGCTCGCAGTACGGCAACAAGTTTGGAGAGCTGAAGATCTTCGTCAAGATTCCACAAGAAGGCACAGGTGCAGCTTCGACTGGTCTCGGTGTCTCCTTGACGCACTCCGCTGGAAGGGTTGATGATCCCATGTCAGCTCGTCTGGATGCCAACTCTCAAGCTGGCTCCCCAGGTGGCTTAAAGTCTGGAGAATCCACGCTGGTGCCGGCGCAAGCTGCAGCATTGCGCAAACTGACCGAGAAAGAGGACACAACACTTGATCCGGGCCGACTGAATGTAGGCGGCAGACCTACTGAGCCATCTTGGGCTGCAGGTGATGACGTTTCCGAGCAGGAGCGGCGCAGGATGCTCGAAGTGGCTGCAGAGGAGCACCGTAAGGAGACGAAGCGCAAACAAGACGAGTACCTCAAGAGTCGCATGCAGAGGCTAAAGGGCAATAGCCCTGACCCGCTGTCTGCAGGTGGCGACAGTCTTGGATTCCGCAGCGCGGGTATCATTGACTTTGACGAACCTCGCAGCTCTCCGTATGAGGACCTGAAGAAGCCCTTTGAGGCACAAAAAGCGAACAAGCTTGTGCCACTCAGGGAGCCACCGCCTGTGCCAGCTGACACGTCAACACTTCTCAAAGCTAACTCACTATCAAGGAGCAAAACACGGCCACCGTCTTGGCCCGAGGGCGACGACACCCAAGCCAAACGCAAGTCGACAGAGTCTGAATCGGCCAAACGCAAGGCGATTCCCCAAGGTCCAAGTGGTCTTTCCAACATTGCGGCTGCCATCATCGGAGCAGGTATTGCTGGTGGTTCGGTAGGAGCTGCTAACAAAGCGCTCCCGAAACCGCCACCAAAGGAAGACATGCCCGATGTCTCACCTGAGAGCACGCGACCTTCCCAGCAGATTCTGAAGGATAGCGGGTTTGGAGCTGCACCCGGGTCGGGCAGGAACAGTCCAGGTGGGTCTCCTCGCAGCCCCGGCGAAATCACAATGAGCAAGGGCAACATTCCGTTCATAATACCTGACTATGTCGAAGCTTTACAAGACGAAATGGACTTTGAAAAGCCCAGCCTTACACTTGCCATGCCCACTCCACCCCATCCAACGGTCGACAAGTTGAAAGATCAGCGACCACGCTCGCCCGACTTCAGCCCTACCTCTGCTCGAGCGCCGCCGTCCGCACTCACTAGAGAGTCGTCCAGGGTATCCATCTATGGGCCGACGCACGACTTTGAAGAAGCACGAGTGTCCTTTCACACCACTGCACATAATCTTGATTCTGTTGATTCTGACGACGACGACTCGGATGATGGTCTCTTCGCTGCGCCACTCGCCGGGCGCAGTCCCCCAGCCGCTCCAGCCAGAACCATCTCCATTGCAAGGAACACTAGTGGCAATCGTGCTCAACGACCCAGTCTGAAACTCAAAACATCGCGGTCGAAGAACTCGCTGGCTCAGGTAGCAGAAAACCAAGAGCGAAGTGCAGCCGACGATCGTCACTCGCAGCCTAGCGACAAAGCCCCTGAGTCGGCCCTCTCTACTATGACCGACTCTCCGAGTGCAGAGTTCGGCCCCAACCGTCGCGATTCATTTGCTAGCAATGTCTGGGCGAACCGTCCACCTGCCGAAGCCCTCGTAGACCACCTTGATGAACTCTTCCCCAATGTCAACCTCGATCAGCCTATGCTTGAGGAAGAGGAGACGGACTCGTCTACGGATCCAGCCAGTGACTCATCAAAAGAGAGCAATGGAACTTTGACGCCAATGTCATCGCTCGAAGATACTCTACCGACGAATCCATCCCTCAGTCGAGGAAAGACTGGGCTGCAGTCCATTGCCCAACGGAACATGCGGAAGTCTGGGGTAGGTCTTGGACGAACCAAGTCAATTCGTGAAGTGGTCAAGAGCCAGTATCACCCCATGCAAAAGAAACCTATGCCTGGTCAAGCCGCTGCTACCGGTCCCTCACGAGTAGCCACGCTTCGCAACGGCGGCGACATTGTAAGAAGGAAATCGACAAAGATGTTTCACGCAAGGATCGAGCAGGTCAAGCCATCGAGGGGTTCACGACTCATCCAGCTCGAGACGATCCCACAGGACCACCTTCCTCAGATGCAACGCCAGCCAACATTCAAATGGATGAAGGGTCAACTGATCGGTAAAGGTACATTCGGTCGCGTTTACCTTGGTATGAACATCACCACCGGTGAGCTTATTGCCGTCAAGCAAGTCGAGGTCAATGCCAAAGCAGCTGGCTCGGACAAGGACAAGATCAAAGAGCTGGTCAAAAGTCTTGACCAAGAGATCGACACGATGCAGCATCTCGACCACCCCAACATTGTACAATACCTGGGTTGCGAGCGCAAAGAGTACAGCATTTCCATCTTCCTCGAGTATATTAGTGGTGGCTCCGTCGGCTCCTGCATCCGCAAACATGGCAAATTCGAGGAGAGCGTCGTGAGCTCCCTCACCCGACAAACCCTTCTCGGACTCTCGTACCTCCACCGAGAAGGTATCTTGCACCGCGACCTCAAAGCTGATAACATTCTGCTTGACCTCGACGGTACCTGCAAGATCTCCGACTTTGGTATCTCCAAGAAGTCAGACAACATCTACGGCAACGATGTCACCAACAGCATGCAAGGATCCGTGTTCTGGATGGCGCCCGAGGTCATCCGCTCCCAAGGCCAAGGCTACAGTGCCAAGGTGGACATCTGGTCCCTTGGCTGCGTGGTTCTCGAGATGTTTGCTGGCAAACGTCCGTGGAGCCGCGAAGAAGCCATTGGCGCCATCTACAAGCTTGGGTCTCTTAACCAGGCTCCCCCGATTCCCGAGGACGTCAGTCGGAATATCAGCATCGAGGGTCTGAGCTTCATGTACGATTGCTTTACTATTGATCCTACTGAGCGGCCGACGGCGGAGACGTTGTTGCGCGCGCCCTTTTGCTTCAGCGATCCCAACTACAACTTCTTGGATACGGAGCTGTATGCGAAGATCCGCGGCGCGTTCCAGTAAATACGCGATTTGCGTTATGGGCGTGCTTCTTTTTTTTTCCCTTTTCAGTCTTTGTTCTTTTCTTCTTTGTCTTCCTATTTTACTTCCACGTGTGTATTTCGAAAAGGACTATATACCCATCGTTGTTCAATCATTTAGCTTTCTTCTCTTTGTATGTAGCGAACAGGCGGGCCTATAGGGTAGATGATAGTCATGATACCACTTTGCTTCCTCAGAGATGTAATGGGTGGTTTTTGCAGATCACTGTGCAGTGCAACAAATGGTGCTCTACCTACACAACGCTAAGGCGGGGTCGTGCGTGTGCGGCGTCGCTCTAAAGTGATGGAAACCATCCTACTCAACGGCCAAGTAGTTACCTACGCGGCTTCTTAAACGAGACATTGGCGTTGGCGTTGGCGTTGGCGTCTCGGACAGCGAACAGCTGGCTGCTGACTGACGTGCTGAAGGCAGATACACCGTACCTGCAGTATTGACGCGCACCACCTCCACTCTAATGTACGAGATGCGGATCTGCGCGTATTGCCAAGTATAGTTCGGGGAGTTTTCTGTCTCGTTGTCTTACCCCACTGGAGACGTCATTGGACGGTGATGATGACAAGTCGGTATGTAAGAGCGGTGTTGGTATTGGTATTAGCATTTGTATTAGTATTGGTACGGCGGTAAAGGTTAAGCTGTGATGTTTCTCTTCGGGTGAGAATGGGTTGGGTTGGGGATTACGCTGCAGCCACGCATGCATGAGTTTATTGGTTGTTATGCAGCCTTGAAGGCGGCTTGCCCACGGGAAGCAGGGCCGAGAAGACTTGCAGTCGCCGTTAATTCGTACCTGCAGCGACTTGTTGGGACAAAATAACACAACGACCACCTCGCAGCGCAGATCCGGCAAGAGACACACCCCACAGCGCGCGAAAGCTTAACTGCACAAGCAACGCAGACGTGCGCAATGCAATGAAACAAACCAGGCCCATGCAAACCAGCTCGGTGATGACATGTGGACGGACTGAGCAAGGCCCAGTTGGTCTGGCGTGGTGAAACACTCGCTAAAGGGGGACGAAAGGTGGAGAAGAGGGTGCAGATCAGCCCTTTCATCTTGTGCGAGTTTTGCAGATACGGAAGGCGAGGACGGTAATCGGTACCGTTTTCTGTTGCGCTGGCTTTCGAATACGGAAGACGCGCTGTGCGCTTGCGAATGCTTTGGGGCAGTTGAGGGCAAGACAGCGGGTAAAGGAGGTCTGATGCTGCGACGTCAGCTTGGCTATTTGGGTTGGCACGCTACCATGTACTACAACCATAGTATGTACACTTGCTGTCGCGTCGCCAGAGAGAGATGCTGACGACGGCACCTTACTGCTTGCTGTCCGGCGTCTTGACTCCTGTCTGGTGGCTGAGTGCTAGTAGCGCTCTCAGCTCGAGCTCAGGCTCGTCTCTTTTCGTACGAGAAGAGGCGAAGAGGCAGGCAGGCTCGTTCATTGTACAATTTATACACGGCGACAGGCGACACTGCTCCTTCACAACTGCCAGAGGCTGCACAGGCAGCGCAACGGGGCGGGGCAGGCTCCGTCGCTCCAGGACACGCTGCAGCGTCTGGCGTCTTCCTGGCGTGAGCGTGCCTATCCGCACACTGCGCAGCCTGAAGCCTCCCGCACCAGCAGCTGGAGGCCCGTCCAAGCGCCCGCAGACGGGCGACGCTTCGAGTCTAGTCAGGGGCGTAGTCGCGGATCCTAGCGAGTTCGTTGTTTCGCACCGACAGGCCCTCGCCCACGCTCCACTGCCTGTCCCCTCGACCCAATCACCGCCGCACGAGCACCATGGACACCTTGGACGCACATGCGCCACTCGCTCCATCTCCACCGCCGCACCTGCAATGGCCGCGTCGTGGGATCAGCTTAACCCTAGTCGAGCATGGCTGAAAATAGAGCGTTTGATATATGACCCGACAAGCCGCCCCTGCCTGGCCCGCGGTAAACCTCTGGTTCGTTCTTGAAAGTCCTTTGACGTCGGGCTTTCTGTTCACGACTCCTCCTCTTTTTTTCCCTCTTACAGACCGAGGACTCGATCCGACGTCGTTACACTCTTTTGAACACGCATCGCTCTTTAATCCGCTTGTAGCACCTTTGACTCCTTTTCGTCTGCCCATTGTGTTTTGCGCAACGTGCACCCTACTTTCAACATGGCCAACTTCAGCAAGCCCCAGAACATGACGACCGTCTTGTTTGCCTTTTTTGCTTTCCTCCAGTTCACAGTTGCCCTCCAGCACGGCAGCCACCACCACCATGCCCGCCATGCGGCAGACTCTGCCATTGAGGCCCACATGGAGGAGATCAGCGACAGCCTGGTGGCCCGTCAGTCGTCTGGATACACGGCCATTACCGGTGTCTGCAGCACCAGCGCTACTAGCTCGGGCACTTGCAACGACTCTGGCAGAGTCTCGGCTCCTCGTCTGGAGATCCGCACCCTGAAGCAGAACGCCGACCAGTGGAACTTGTACCTCCTCGGTATGGAGAGGTTCATGGCAAAGGACAAGACCGACACGCTTTCCTACTACCAGGTTGTCGGTGTTCACGGCCGTCCCTACACCACCTGGAACAACTTCCCCACTCCTCTGGTCAACACGGCTGGTTTCTGCCCCCACGCCCAGACTCTTTTCGGTTCCTGGCACAGGCCTTACCTGGCCATCTTCGAGGTATGCACAGCTTTGCGCTCAATTTGGTTTGACGGTATATGCTAATCACGTCCACAGCAAGCCTGGTACCAGAGCGTTCAGGAGGTTATCAAGACCTTCCCATCCAGCCAGCAGAGCCGATGGAACAACGCTGCTGCGACGCTGCGCATGCCCTACTGGGACTGGGCAATGGACCCCGGCTCCAGCGGTGCCACCGTCCCCACTCTGATCCGTGATCAGACTGTGACTGTCACCAAGCCTTCTGGAACTGTCACCATTCCCAACCCTCTCTACTCGTACAGCTGGGGTAGCTCGCTGCCATCTGAGATGGGCGGCGGTCCCTGGAACAACTGGCCCACGACGCTCCGTCGCCCCGTTGGCAACCCTACCCGCAGCAACAACAACGAGATGAACGCTCGCTTCAACTCGATGCGCCTGTCTCTCCGTGACCGTGTCTTCGCTCTGTTCTCCAGCAAGCAGTCGTGGGGTGCCGCCTCTACCACCCAGATTGGTGTCCGCACTGACCTGAGCGGCAGCGGTGTTGACAGCTTCGAGTCTATCCACGATTCCGTCCACAACACCGCTGGCGGTGAGTCTGGTGGCCACATGTACTATCTCGACATTTCCTCCTTCGACCCCATCTTCTGGCTGCACCACACCAACGTCGACCGTCTGCTTGCCATGTACCAGTTGATTGTCCCCAACACCTACGTCGCCAACGGCAACATCAACCACGGCATGGCTCAGTGGAACCAGGGTGAGGCTAAGAACAGCTACACGCCGCTCAAGCCCTTCACCAAGAACAACAAGGGTGACTACTTCACCAGCCAGGACGTCAAGGAGACCCGCGTTCTCGGCTACCACTACCCCGAGACCAGCGAGCGCTCCTACTCCCAGGTCGCTCGCGCTGTCAGCAGCCTCTACGGCGCTGGCGTCAGGTCCATCACCAAGCGTGACAACAGCACCACCGACGCCGAGACCGGCCAGTACCTTGGACGTCCTTTCAAGGAGGGTGACTACCACCACGTTCTCGCCATTGCAGCCAACAAGTACGCGCTCGAGGGCTCCTACACCGTCCACTGCTTCATCGGCAACTCCGGCTCCAACTCGACTTCCAACTCGACTGCCCCCTACTCCAACTCTACCGCTCCCTACCCGGTCTCCAACTCGACTGCTCCCTACACCAACGGCACCGCCTCCGAGGGTGACTACGACGCTTCCACCGACTACACCCAGGACCCCAACTACGTCGGCGCTTACGGTGTCCTCGGCATGTCCATGCCCGGCAACTCGTCCAGCCCCGTCATGACCCTGGGCGCTCTTCCCCTGACCTCTTGCCTCCAAGGCAAGGAAGCCGAGGGCTCCCTCAAGTCCCTGCACCCCGACGATGTCGAGCCTTACCTCGCCGAAAACCTCTACTACAAGGTCGTCGGCGTCAACGGCGAGATCAACCCCTCGGATATCCCCAACTTCCACGTCTTCGCCAAATGCACAAAGGTCACGCCTCCCACCTCGGACGACGAGCTTCCCGATCTCTCAGCCCCATACACCATCCTCCCCAAGGTCACCGAGAACAAGCCCGCCGGCAAGCCCTTCACCTACACTCCCACCCCGCTCGACATTGCCCTGCCCGAGGGCAGCGACTACAACGAGTCACCCACCATTGGTGGCGGCGGCAGCTCGGCGGCGCCCCAGCCCAGCTCTGGCGTCTTCCCGTACCCGACTCTCCCCTGGGAGGAGCAGGGCTACTGCGTTACGAAGCAGACAATTGAGTATGTGGACCAGGACGGTAACTTTTTGTATGCCGAGATGTAAGATGTGGAAAAAAGAGTTTGTTCTTTTGTCTTTGTAGTTGTTTATTTCTTGTATGTAGAGACTGGGTGGGGGGTTGGATGTAATTACACAGGTCTGAGGGGATGTCGAGGTAGATGTGAATATTGCATGTGTATAAACCACCTTTTTCCTACCCATCTATCTGTCCATCAATACTTTTATTCTACTCTTTTCCTTGCCTCGCATAATACCTATCCTATCTATTTACCGTTCATCAAACCAAATACCAACCATAACCACAACCAGGACATACCATGAGTGGTATCCCACCAACCAACGTTCTTCATCCCCCAAAGATTCTCATCTCAGTTCTACAACCGCAACACACACCTCTCTCTCTCTCTCTATTCTTCCATCCCCATCCCCATCCCCATGAAGAAATCCCAACACCACCCACTCGTCCAAATACACTCCATAACCTGCATCCCACTAATCTCCATCCATCCATCCATCCATCGATCCATGCATGCATGCAAACACTAGCTAGCTAACTAGCTAACTAGCTAACTAGCGAAACACACGCACATGTCCCTCGCATACATAGCCACAGGATCTCCATGCATCCGCAGAATCCATGCTTCACATCATGCACGCAGGCATGTAAGAAAGCAAGGTGCAGTGCCACGTACGTGTCTATTCTTTGCTTCCTTTCTGCTGGGATTCTTTTTTTCTTCCATGGACGCGCGTCGGCTCGCTGGCGTGAGCTGGGGTAAGGCTGTGTGCCTGGGAAAGGTAAAAGGAAATGATGCCGAGATGAGAAATGAGAATCATCAGGGACCCTTGTCGGTGACTTACCGGGACTGCGTGGTATTCTAGACGACTCTATCGGATACCACGACCTCGAAAATTAATAGCAATACAGCGTTCGTGGTAGACAACACAACATCAGTACAGTTGGCTCACAATCAGTGGACAATTCT
Source organism: Neodidymelliopsis sp. IMI 364377 (assembly GCA_027946375.1). NCBI lineage: Eukaryota > Fungi > Ascomycota > Dothideomycetes > Pleosporales > Didymellaceae > Neodidymelliopsis > Neodidymelliopsis sp. IMI 364377. Next base: position 105,808 of record JAPEUT010000052.1, on the reverse strand, counting down.
TCAAGCATGTTGGTGTCATTATGACTACTATTTATACTACATGACGCATATCCTCGTGATCATGATGGCCAGAAAAATGCCTACCGCACGTATGCAGTCCAAGCTGCTGGTGGGTATGAGATGAGATGAGGAGAGCGCAGATTCGACTGCGCATCGGGGTAAGCCTAAACACAAGAGGCATGTCGTCAATCTCCCTCTACTGGATAACACCCCAGTATTGCTCGGCATCAAAAGTGGAAGCCGAATCAGACTTCCAAAGGGAGTCGAAGGCGTTATGAATGAAGACATCGGACGTGAACTCGCTGCGGATAGAAGCAAGTGCTTTAGCCTGATTGTCAGGGGAAGGGACGGCCTTGCCGTTGGCGTCACCCTGGTGAGGCCAGCCAGTCTCTGTGACGACAACGCGGTTGGTGTTGCAAGCCGTCTTGACTTGCTCAATCTGGGACTTGACAAATGTACCAGCATCCTCGGCTGCGGTATTCGGATCAAAGAAGGGGTGGCAATTCACCATGACCACATCAGCGGCCTGGCAGATTGCAGGGTTGTCGATAGTGGCGGGTACAGTCTCAACGGCTCCGACTGGGCCTTCATAACCAACACTACGGAGTTGATCGCGGCCGCGACGGATAGCATCGACGACTTCAGAAGCTGTCATATCGTGGTCGTTGACGCGCTCGTTCTCGACAGAGAAAAGCTTCAGGATATCCCAACTGCCGTTCGCATACTCATTGATAGCGCTCTTCCAACCGGCGATAACTGTGTTGAGGTCCTCGCCATCACCACCGTTGCTGAGGTACGCACCTCCCATGAGCACTTGTCCGTTCTTGAGAGCGTTCTGCACAGCGAGCGGGACGATGTTGCAGCCCATGCCATAGATGCGGACAGCCTTGTAGGAGCTCATCCTGCTGAACTCGTCGGCAATCTCGGCGTCTGTCTTGCATCGAGAGTTGCCCTCGGATCCGGTGAAAGGGTCATACGTCACACCAATAGGGATACCACCACCGTTTAGCTCATTGGCTTGGGGTGCCTGGGAAGACACAGGTGCGGCTGCAGACGATGACGGGGCCGGCGCTGGTACCGGTGTGTTTGACGCGGGAGGTGGAGGTGGGGGTGTGTACGAAGACTGAGCTGCGGTGGATGTAGTCACATTCTCTTCAACTTGAACCGACGAAGGTTCAGGCCCAGAGACCACAGCAGAAGACGAAGGTAGTGTTGGCGAAGACGGTGGAACTGGCACTACCGAGGATAATACGACGACAGGCATTACTGAAGACTCGATGCTTGGGGCTGCTGTGGAAGCTGCAGCGGAAGTAGTAACAACCTCGACAACAGACGAGATAGCAGGAGACTTCTCCACAGTCGACGTGAGATAGGGTGTGCCGTCCTGGTCAACATACACAACAGCATCCGCAACAGTCTCCGTTACGTAGACGATCTCGGTCACATAGTCACGCTTGTCTGTATAAGTTAGCTATTTCACTCGCTTGAAACTTTTATAACGTACCGAGAGGACGACTGCTGGCAGTGCCCAAGATCGTAGCGAACACGCCCGCAATAACGATGTACTTCATGGTGAAAATGAAGCGAGTGTTATGGAATGCTCAAAAGTAACGGTGTTTTGCAAAGATGGCTATGGGAGTACTCGAAAGCGGATGGTAAGGTGGTTGCAGAAATGCAAGGTAGCTTCGAGTTGAAGCAATACGAACGAGTGACTGACTGCCTGCAGCTTGAAAGGAAGGTGAATCGGGCTGGGCCGAGTTGAGAAGCTTTGAAGGAGTGGAGGGGCGCAAAGAGTGTAGTGGGGAGGGAAGTGCAAGCAAGGGACGAGTGAGCGTTATGCATGCGTGTTTGGTACCTGCGTCTACCTTGCTTGGCGCGACGCCAGGGCAACCGCGATTGTCAGTAAATGAAGGCGTTTTCACCGATGCTTGTTCCCGAGGTCTGTGTTTGCAGACCTCCAGTGTCTCCGAAGTTCTGGGCTCGTCCGGATGCGGTTGATGGCTTTATTTATGGACAGTGCACCGTGATTGTCTTAGTATATTTCATGCAAGCGTCTGCTCAAGTGCGCCGCCAGGGCAATCATGGATGTGAAGTGAGGGCTTCTTTGTCGAGAAGGGTGTATTTTGTTGGGGTAACAAACGCCTTAAATGAGCCTGTGTCGGGCGAAACACGCAATAGGCCTGAAATGAAGACACAAGATCTGAAACGTGAAGGTGCGCCACTTCTGACGTTGGAGAGTGGCTTGGAAACATCTCAAAAAGACGTTAACAAAACTCACATTTGAACCTCAGTGACAAGCGCCTTACGTGACATCGTAAGTTGTGCGCAGCCACAGCAGCCAGAACAACCGATGTCAACTTCCATCCAAAGGGTATGACCATGCACATTGCACATCTCAATACGAACCCTACTCGAGAGTATGCCAATGATAATGTATGAGAAGCCGGGCGTGCGCGATGTTTTCGTTACTAGACTCAGATGTTATTGCCGTCGGTCAGGGCGACCGAAACGTGCTCAAGGGTATAGGCACGCGCCAACATATGCCTAAAAGGGAGACTCGGCATGCGAGCTAAGTGTGCGCAAGGAAGAGACTCGGATGCTATCGGCGTTGTTGCTGATGCCAAAAAGTAGATTGAAAAATTAGTAGGATAGACGGAAAGTGAGGTAAGACGAGGTGAAAAATGCAATACTTATGGTGAGTTAGATACTTCATCCGCGCAAGACGTATCATCCATGATCAAGGGTCTTAATTGTGACATCGATGATACTACAATGTCATGCCCGTCATGCTTGCAGCGCGCTCGACCATTATTGGTGACGGCCTTAGAGTATGCTAAGTTGATGTCTAGGTAAGATACCACCAGTTAACCATGCCAGACTATGTAGACATCTCTTTGCAAACCAGAGCTTAGTGTGTTGTCCATTGGGGAAATGCTGCAGAATCGTGTAGAGAACTATGAGCAGACTGGCTTGTGGCTAAACGAAACAAAGGAGAAACGATGGCGAAAGTATCGTGTTGACTCGCAATGGCTCACACATGCTGAGTGACAAGAGAGTTGACAGGGCCACTTTGTGGTACATAAGCTAACTCTTTAATCGTGCTGGGTGGAGCCACTGTTGACGAAGGTAAATGGACATGTGGAAGAGGTGAAGAAGCGTCGAAGAAGAGGAAAAGCTTGGGCGAAGCACGCACCAAGTTTCAGTCTTTGTCCAATCCTCCTCTCCTGCACAAGCAAAACTTTAGAAAAGTACAGCATGACCAACAAATGTGTCAAAAACAAACCAAGACGTGCACAGAAGAGAGCAACATTAGCTCTATTGGACAACTCAAAGTTCAAAAATGCAAAAAGTATGGGTTGAACCCATGAAGGTTTGGTCCAAAGATTGGTTAAGTGCAGTGTTGTGCGGGACTCGCGGTCACTTCTGGTAAAAGGCAAGAAATGAGTTCGTACAAATCCTCGCACTGCACAACCAGTAACTGAAAATTAAACATTTATATCATAATCAAAACGCTGTTGTGACAAGTCAATCGGCCGGTGTGTACTTGTGCGTCTCGCTTGCACGGAGCTGAGATCATGTCGATTGCTGGCTCGTGCGCGTCGCACTCATCCATGTGCGCAAGTGCTGGTTCATGGCCGTGCGTGAGCGCGTCGATCGCCGAGGCCGAGTAACGAATATTACACCTGTCTTAGACTGGAATTGATTGCAAAGGACAAATGCATTCGTTGGACCATCACTGTTATCGTTAGATTATCCTTGGGACGCCGGGTGTTTAACAGAGGTGGGAGTTGCTGGTTGAAGTCTGCCCCGCGGTTTGAGACATCTGCTTGTATTTGGGATTTGGTGCGGCACGTGCTTCTCGCTTCCCATTTCAGTGCATTATATGTTGAGATGGTGAAGAATTCGCCGGCCAGCGAGGTTATGATATGGTGTCCTCTTCAAGTTTGTAGTGAGGCAACCATGCTTTCCAAAAAGATAGGCAGCGGTGAACGTATTTTGCTTCATGGTAATGCTGTGGCAAGAGTACATTGAGTTATTCTTTTGGTTCATTTGGCTACGGTGTTATACAGTACGTCCAATGCTCTCATGAAGCCTGTACATCCATACCCTTGACCTGACTTCGAGTTCATCATTGGTCGTCGCCAGGGCCGGGGGCGCGGCCCATCTGTCGTGCCTTCAGCATCTCATCGCACAACAACAGATTGGATGCAATTCCGGTGGCCGAAGCTATGCAGTTACGTAAGACTCGGAAAGAGTCGTAGACGCCCTCTTGTGTTGGGTCCATGGCTTCACCTGTCGCGAGGTTAAGACCAACAACGTTGCCTTCTGCGTGCTCATCTTGCAGCGCAGCCACTAAAGAAATTGTTAGCAACAGCAATTACCATAACGGGGAACAACTTACAGGAATCCTGGATGTCGTGACCAGAATTGGCAGCTAGTGTCTTTGGGATAACGAGAAGTGCATCTGCGAAAGCCGACACACCCCACTTCGCCTTACCCTTGACTGTCTTCCTGAACTCCTCGCTGTTGAGACGAGCAGCGCAGGCAACCTGGAAGGCGCCACCTCCGGGCACGACGCTCTTGTCGACGATCATGTTGTAAACGCTTCTCAGACCATCGCGAACAGCGTCCTTGATCTGGCTGATGGTATGCGAGTTGGGTCCCTTGATGAGCAGGGTGACCGACTTTGGCTCCTTGACATCCTCGACGAAAGTGTACTTCTCCTCGCCCAGCTGGTGCTCGTAGACGGTACCTGCCCAACCAAGAACATCCGGTGTCATGTCGTCGACGCTGTTTTGTGATGTTCCACCGCAAACAAGCTGAAGACGTTCCATGTTCCTCCTCTTCGCTCTCCTGAGTGCGAAAATGCCGTTCTTGACAAGTACATCCAAGCTGAGAGGGTCGATGCCCTTCTGGTTGATGATGACGAATCCCTTCTTCGGGTCATCGCCGCAAACCTCCTTCTTGAGCTCAACGATCTTCCTCAGCTTGTCGTCGACGAACCTTCGCTCACTCTCAACAAGCTTCTCCCTCTGCTCTGCGCTCGAGTAGTAGAAGCCTGAGTTGATCTCGGACTTCTCGTATTCCAGACTGACATTGAGAGTGAGAATGTACGCATTCTCCACTCGCTTGGCCATATCAGGATGCCTAGCGCCGTGGTCGAGTGCAAGACCCCTGATCAGCTGTGTGTCCGCCGCAGTACGATGCTGCATAGTCATAATCTCCACCATGTGCAGATCAGGCTTCGCTGGTGCCTGGTAGATGGCGAGAACGGCGTCTACGATGTCAGGAGTCAGTTGTTCGGCGAGCGAGCTGTCGAGCTTGGTCGATAACGATGTGCGGGCAACGGAAAGCAGAAGTTCTCGGTCGACTTCCTTCTCGAGCTTAAACTCGTCAAGGAACTACCGCCATGTCAGCTCTCAAGGTTTTGTGCGCAAAAAGGAGTACTCACCCTCAGCGACTCAGTCTTCGCAATGTCGTATCCGTCTGTAATCACACGCGGGTGAAGGCCCTCGGAGATATAGCGGTCGGCCTGCTTGAGGAGTTCTCCAATCAAGAGAACAGCTGATGTTGTTCCATCTCCCGTAATATCGTCCTGTGCTGTTGCTGCTCGCGCGATCATGACCTGTGCTATCTTAGATTGTGCATACATCGGACTCGAAAACTGTACGTACGGCGGTCGGGTTCTGGATTTGCTGTACAGGCGTTAGCTTTGCAAAAAATAGCCTGCGAGGCTGTACGCACCATTTCCTTCAACAGAACACTTCCATCTTTTGTGAGTTTGATCTACGCACTCTGTCAGAATATACTCGCAGACAGTCACTCCGTATAACATACTCCTCCAGCACCATCGACAAGCCTGGACATGATTAGCAGTGCGCTTCCTCATACAAGAGCAGTGAACTTACATCTTCAGCGTACCGCGGGGTCCAAGGTTGGATGCGAGGACCTATAGATGAATTAGTCCAATACTATCCGGCTTCGACATGGTATCTACATACCTTTTGCAGACCCTCACCGGCCGAGATGTTCACCTGGAGAGCTTCCCCGCGCCTCTGTATCGTTGTTAGCTGCGGCCAGTGTTTGCAAACAATGGGCGCCGTACCCTCGACTCCGCCTTTGGGTTCAATAGTTGTGCAGCCGACATAGTGCAAGACGTCTATCAGGGTATCGAACAATGCAGTAAGGAAAGCAAGGTGGCAGCGTGGGGTCGTACTGCTTCGCGTGCCTGCCGAGCGCGTCCCCCTCTGAGATTTTGGAAGCGCGGGCACGGCAGATTTTCGGCACCGCGCACGGACGCGTATTTTCAGGTTCGTTCAGAACTTTTCTCGCACTTGCTCGAGAGCTCAATTCGCACGACCACACGCCGGATTACGTCTCGCGTCACCACATCGCGACAAAACACAAGTCCCGCGAACATCACGATGTCGGTCGACTACCTTCTCCACGAGAGCCCTATCGGCTATGCGGTATGTGCTCGAGCGCTGCGCTGTGCACTCGAGTTGACTGCTAATGCGCTGCACAGGTTTTCAAAGTAGTTCTGCAGCCCGACACCATTGGCAACCGTCTGGCCGAAGTCCAGAAGGCCGTGCAAGACCTCGACAAGTTTGGAAAGACTGTCGAGCTTGTCGGCCTTGCGCCATTCCAGGGTACCCAGGATGCGCTGCAGGAGATCAACGACATCTCCGAAGGCATTCTCTCCGACTTCCTGCGCGCGACCCTCGAGACCAACCTCCCCAAGGCCGGAAAGAAGAAGACCATCACTCTCGGCATCAGCGAGAAGAACCTGGCTGGAAGCATCAAGGCCGCTTTCCCCAACCTCGCCTGCGAGACCAGCGAAACCTCCGAGGTCGTCTCTGACCTTCTCCGTGGTCTGCGCCAGCACTCTGGCAAGCTCATCAAGAAGCTTCAGCCTGGCGATATTGACCGCTCCATCCTTGGTCTCGGCCACGCCTACTCGCGTGCCAAGGTGAAGTTCAGCGTCAACAAGCAGGACAACCACATCATCCAGGCCATCGCTACCCTCGACCAGGTCGACAAGGATGTGAGTTGTGCAGGTTTCGAGACTTGAGACACTTTGACTGATCCCACCGTAGCTTAACCAGTTCTGTATGCGTCTTCGCGAAAACTACGGATGGCATTTCCCCGAGTTGTCCAAGATTGTTTCGAGTAACGACCAGTACGCCAAGGTCGTTCTCACCATTGGCGACAAGTCTCGTCTGACCGACGACGACCTTCACGACCTTGCGGCTGTCGTTGACGATGACGAGGCTGTTGCCAACGCTATCATCAAGGCTGCCCGCACTTCTATGGGTCGCGACCTCTCTGAGGCTGACATGGAAATTGTCATGGCCTTTGCCAAGCGCACCGCATCGTTGGCCGCCTACCGCAGACAGCTCTCCAACTACCTTGGCAGCAGGATGAACCAGGTTGCACCCAACCTGGCTGCTCTCATCGGAGACGTTGTTGGCGCTCGTCTCATCTCCAAGGCTGGATCTTTAACCAACCTGTCCAAGTACCCTGCCTCGACCGTTCAGATTCTCGGTGCCGAGAAGGCTCTGTTCCGAGCGTAAGTGATCACATATGCATGTCACGCTATTTTCGCTAATCAACTCGCAGTCTCAAGACCAAGGGAAACACCCCCAAGTATGGTTTGATCTACCACTCGTCGTTCATCGGCAAGACTGCAGCCAAGTCCAAGGGCAGAATCTCGCGATTCTTGGCCAACAAGTGCTCTATCGCCTCGAGGATTGACAACTTCTCTGAAACCCCTACATCGAAGTTCGGTGAGGCTCTCAAGCGCCAGGTTGAGGAGAGGATTGAGTTCTACTCTTCAGGCGCACCGCCCGCGAAGAATGCCGCTGTTATGCAGGCTGCTATGAACGCTGTTATGACCGACATTGGTATTCCCGACCCCACAGCCACCGCTACTGAGGACGTAGAGATGGCCGACGGTGTTACCGCAGGTGCCACCGAGCAGGCCCGCCGCGAGAAGAAGGACAAGAAGGAGAAGAAGAAGGACAAGAAGTCCAAGAGCGCCGACGAGGAAGTCTCCGAGAAGAAGTCGAAGAAGGAGAAGAAGAGGAAACTTGACGATGACGATGGCGAGAGCAAGAAGAAGAAGAAGAGCAAGGCATGATCAACTAACCCATCCGTATGAAAAGTTGATGTATCATTGTTTCTGTATCCTTGCATATACTCCCATTGGCGTTGTAGGGCCGGGAAGGTGTTATACGGCGTTCTTGCGCATAGGGTCTGTTGTACGACCGCTTTGCGATGATATCTAGTTTCCAATTCAAAGATGAATGTTCATGTTTTCCGACTGTCATGATCGCCAATGATTTTCGCTCCTGCGCGATCGGTAGCCTATGTTTCACACTGTCTTGCCGCGTCAGCCAATGAGAGGGATGGACATCGGGACAGACTCAAGGAAACACCTCACAGCAGTACACCATCTACAAAGGAAGCAAGATTTGATGGGCTTGTTTGGAATGAGTTCGCAACTCTCACATGGTTTTGGAGATCAAACGCCACCCGACTGTAGAGAGATCAAACGGCCAGGAATAGCCCTGTCCGCTTTAGGCAAGGGGATCGGAAAAGTGGGTCCCTGTACATAGTATACCGGACTGCTGGGAACAGCCCGCTTGAACCACCACCCATCGCAACATGTCAGGCAGAGACACAAAGCTTGTCGCACATCTTGGAAATTGAACAAAGACAGTTTGCGTTATGACTGAAGTGCCGACACAATTATCTCAACATCACATGGATGGCGTCAGCTTCTACCGACGGATGCGCCAGTCCACACGTAGAGATCGTTGATCGTGCTGTTCCTTGAAGAAGCAGACGCCCTCTGTCCCCTTGGGTCATAGGTAATCTAGGAGAGCCAGATGCAATCGCGACATTACAAACTTCAAGTAATTGTTCAAAGTCATCTAATACCACTTGCACCAGTTCCTGGTCAAGGGACGCCTCTGTTGGCCAAGTCACGAGTCTTATATGCCGATTACCGCGTGGAAGAAGGGGTCGGGCATACCACTTCCAGGGTCTCATTCACAAACTGACTGAACAGCGGCCGCCCAGTCCGGGGAGACAGACGCTGGCGTAAAGTGATTTTCCTCGTCGTATGCGCTTTGGCCCATGTAGCCAAATCGCTCTTCATACCTAAAGCCCCCATTCAGCACTTCGGGACAGCGACATCTCTTTCCTCTCCTTTCCTCTTTCTCTACCTGTACAAATTCTGCCTGCTGCGACTACCATTTCATCGATATCGCACTTGCTGTGCTCGTATCCATCAAACAGCAATTAGGGGGTGAAACCTTGCGTTCCCCTCCGTGCTACAGGTTCCTCTTGAGTCCTCCTCGGGCTCGGTACTCGGCTGCACATCGACTTTCGTGTTCTCGACATCTGTCGCGGTTGAGCGACATCCACAACTTTTGGTGTTGAGTTCGCCAACCCGCTCCGCCAGCAATCCGCAACAAGCTGCTCGCGCTACCTGCGCCCCTAAGCGCGCCTGACCTACTTGTCCTTGTATACAGGCTTTTCGTCGTCTCTGCGAATTTTCGACGCGCAGTTTGGTGGATTTACAGAAGTTGGATATTCGTGGTGTTCTGCAGCCATGGATGCAAACGATGCGTCCTCGCCCGGCAGTTTGAGTTCGCCCCCGCACTCGCCTGAAGGCACACCAACGTCCACAGTTCGAGTGTCCAGCACTGGTGTTGGTGTTGGTCCTGCGAACGTTAGCACACCAACCCCTGCAAATGCGACATCACCAGCACCACGGGGCTTAACTGCCTCAGGCCAACCACGCAAGAAGCCTGGCCCAAAGCCAAAAGCAAAAGACCCAAATGTTCCGGAACCAGAGAAGAAAACTAGAAAGCCGCGCAAACCTGCAGAGCCCAAAGATCCAAGTGCTGCAGCGCCTGTGCGCAAGAGGAGAGCCAAAGCATCCATGGAAGCGCAGACACAACCAACGCAAGTCGTTGATGAGAAGCCAATCGTGCAAAAGTCGCCCACGCCGCAACCAAAACGTAGTGAGCCAGTGCCAACACCTGCACCGCAGCAACCTGAGCAGTCGCCTGCAATCGTTCAACCCCCTCGCACATTAGGGAATCAAGAACCTACGCTTTACAGTAATCCCAACCTTTCTCACATGAATATCGCACCCGCAACACCGCGTCCTTCAAGTTCAGGACAGCGATACGATCCTATCCGGGGTGGTATCATGGAAGACAAGCCGCAAATTCCAGCAAGCGCGCCGCCGCCAATCTCACCTCCACTCAACCGCGCGAGTGCATCGCCATCGATTACTAGTCTGATTGATCCACCTTCCGCGAGCAATTCCTTCTTCACTCAACCTGTGAAGCTACAGCAACAGGCGTCTGTAACATCTGCCCCGCAGTCGCCTGCAGGTTTCCACACGCGACCTGGGTCCGTCCTTCCTTCCCAAGATTTCTCAGCGCCGCCACAACAACCGCACCATCAACAGCCACCGCAGCCAGTGGCACAACAGCCTCTAAACTATACTGCCGCATCGACAGGGCCTTCACCAATGGAGATCGATTCCGAAGCGCTAAAGGTAGCAGCGGCGGCGGCTCCTTTGCCCAAGGCGAGCTCTACATCCAACGGCACACCCGCAAATTCAAATGCACCAACTCCACCCACCAAACCTGTGCGTCAAAAAGAAGCCCCACCACCTTTACCAACTGGTAGTGGTCTGCTCTCTGGCACTCCGTTTGGGCCAGTGACAACTACTAACAGCACCGCTGAAGCCCCAAGTGCGCCGAACATCTACCTCACATTTGACCTGAAGGGACGCCAGAACACCACAATAAATGTAGCGCTTGAGATTGAGAAGAAGTATGGTTTCGCCGCTCTCCATCCTCGCATTGCTGCTCGTCAAGAACGACAACGCCAGATGAAAGCCGCTGGTGCTGCACTCGAGCGGGCTGCAGGTGGTGTATCTACTGATGAAATGTCAGTCGATTTGTCGGAGAACGAGAGTAACGTAGAGATGGGCGGTATGGATGATGATGCTTCAGCGCGCGAGAATGGAGGCAAGAAGCGTCGTAAGAGAAAGCAGGAAGATTACGACAAGGAGGATGACTTCATCGACGACACAGAACTAGCTTGGGAACAACAAGCGCTTATGGCCAAGGATGGCTTCTTCGTGTACAGCGGTCCACTCGTTACAGAGGAGAAGCCAGCTGTTGAGAGGTACGAACTAGGAACATTATTATGCAACATCACACTAACTGCTAGTAGGGCCGATGGTACTGTTAGGCGCGGTAGAGGTCGTGGTCGTGGCGGCACGGCGCGAGGCGAGACTTCAGGCAGAGGTCGCGGTCGCGGTGGTGGCCCAGGTTCTCGTGGTGGCTCGACAGTCCGTAAACCTCGTGTTACCAAGGCTGACCGTGCTGCGATGGAACAGGAGAAGATCGCACGGGAGAAGATGGGCGAAGCAATCGCAAAACAACCAGCCGCAACCAGTGCAGTCAGCCAGACTGGATGAGTTTGAGGCCAAAAGATCTCTCAGATGCAAAGAGTTCCAGACACGCGAAGGATCGGCAGAGAAGAAACTCTTGTGTGATCCAAGACCACATCGATGTCAAAGCGTGTCCCTTTCTGTACACACCTGGCAGGTTCAAGGCGGTTTTTCCAAGCGACAGACTACTCGACTTCTACAGTTTCAGTTCAGGGTTTGCTCACGAGACAAGCCGTGTGTGTCATCACGTAGTTCAGCCAATTCCTAAGGTCTGTGATAATGGTGTCCAAGGCGTCTGTATTTATAGGTCATGGTAAGGCGTTACATCTACGGTTGAGCATAAGTTAAAGAGATAGAGATCTTTTTCAATCATATCTTTTGATCACATCATTCCATGTTCGTTGCTGCTCATGCAAGTTTGCAGCTTGTTGTCACTCGCTCAGTGGTGAAAGAGAGTAGCCTTTAGGCGTTTGACCGCTCTTTCCCTCACAGCTTCACTTGATTCAGCTGCCCGTTTGTAGTCATCTTTCAACACTCCAACTCTTGACACTACCTGATCGGTCACACAACACAGTATCAGCCACCTCATCGCAACACCATGGTCTCTCAACCAGAAGCACGAGCTCGTCTACCAAACGACATCGCGCTTACTGAGAGGTCACGCAAATTCTACGACGGAACCTACAAATGGGACTCAGATGGGTTCACTGATGAACATGGAGGTAGAGGACCTTGTTGGTTCTGAACAAGCTGCAACTGACTTGACTGACTTGACTGATAGTGTATCGCAAGTTCGACTGCTTGGACCCACAGGCACGCGCACCTACACCACTTCTTCCCATGTTTCTCGACGACAATGAAGAAGACAGTGACCTCGTTGATGCACCCAGCCTTACCGAAGGTTCCAACAGCATCGAAACCGATCTACACAACTATCGACCTGCACAAGACGAACACTTCCTCAGTTTCGCCTCAGACGATGCCATCAATCAATCCCTCATAATACACCGAGACGATCTGTTCGCCAGCCACCAGCACCGGGACTCTTTGCTCAGCAAGTGTGAGCATATCCTAGCTGCGTCGAAACTTGCAGGCACGAATCTAAGCCTCGAAGAGTGCTACAAGCTGTGTGGTGTTCCTTTCTTGGAGGATCAGAGTACCGCGCGAAGCAAGATGGAGGTCAAGCCGCCCGAGACTCCGAGGAAGAACAATGTTGAGCAGGTGCGGGTGCCGGGGTCAGGCAACAGTAGCTCGACTTTGTCGTCTGTGCCGTCGGATTTGGAGGAGTGGGATTTCGGACTGGAGGGAAAAGTGGAAGTTGATGGTAACTCCTGAAAAACACGAACTGATGTCACGATACAGAAAATGGAAGGGCATGTTGCAATTCGGAATATCTCGCAGGAGTCTGTCAGCCCGTCGAAACCTCTACCTCGTCTTAGATCAAAGATAGCTACTCGTGGCGTCGCCCAGAGAGTTCAAAGGGGAGCTAAGAAAACTCCAGTCATGCAGAGCAGTCCGGTTAGAAAAAGCAGTGGTGAGATGAAGAACAAGACGCTCTTGGCTCTGCACTCAGGAAGCTTCAGGCGAGATGATCGAGGAAGAAGGAGATCAATCAGACACGCAATGTCGGAGGGCAATAAATGACAGGGCTGCGATGTGCGTCTATATGCATCTAGGATAATAGAATGGTAACTAAAGAAACCACTTCTACGCGCTCTGCCACGTCAAAGCAAACTGCTGCGCGTGATCCCCTCCAGCATACACGGGAACCTGTGCGCTGCCACTCGCGGCCTTGTCCGCACTCCACACGACGTTTCCACCAGCGGCCAAACTGCCGTCGACAGCCGTAAAACCAGTTCCACTACTTACGCTCGCGTCACATGTCAGCGCACCGCCAACGATACCACACTTACCTTTAGAGCTTGTCAGCGTGAAGCCGTCATCGAGCTCCGAGGCTGTGAACGTCGCGCAGGTGCCAGTCGTGTACCAGGTGCCCTTGCTGATGATACACCCCTTCTTGGCACCACCAACTTCAACGTTCAAGTACCCCTTTCCACTAAATGGGGTACCAGGTGCCGCAGTGCTAGTTGGCTGAGGCGAACCAACAGTCGTGCTCGTCGCTGGAGGTTGGCTTCCAGACTTGGGGAGGTACTTGATGCCTGTCTGCGGGCAGGTAGACTTTGTGCCATCCGGGTTCGCGGCGACAAACTCGCCAGTCTGCAGACTACCCCGTACGTCGTAGTGGTACCAGATCTCGTTGAGCTGACCGGACTTGCAGCCCAGTGTTACCTCGACACCAGGGCGCTTCGCGGCGAGCGCATCCTGGATGGCTTGGAACGTGTATGTTGTGCTTGAGGAGGGTGTGATTCCTGCCTCGGCGAGCCAGTCGTACGAAGGGAGGGTCTTAAAGAGCGCAACGGCGCGGTTGAAGTAGTCGACTACTTCCTCGGTAGCCTTGTGGTCTGTGTAGCACTCTGGCTCGAGGGTGGAAATGCAGGTCCCGTGCTTGGACCACTCGTGGTACCAGAAGGACTCGTCGTTGCCCTGGTAGTCTTTCCAGTACTTTTGCATGTAGGAGAGAGTGTCGGTTGCGCCGAACGAGGTAAGAATCGCGGAGATGTTGGAGTAGGAGCGGCTGGAATCACAGTTCGCGTCGTAGGTGCCGTCGCATCGGTCAGGCCTGGTTGGTGTGGATCAGTTCTATGGTCCTTCGTTAATGGGGATTGACGGAGACATACCACAGCCCGTGGAGCGTCCAGCTGTCAACGGGACCAGTCACTGGATGTGTGTCCCAGAATTGCGTTTGCAGCAGCTGACCGCCCGGTGCGTTGAAGCAGCATAGATTCTCGACCACGGTCGTGTTGTGACAGCTCAACTGCGGGTTCGAGCAAGATTCGAACGGGTTGACAGCACCCTGCGCCAGCACAAGCTGCGCGCCGCTGAGAGCAAGCTTGCCGAGAGTCCTGAGAGAAGGCATGGCGGTCGATATGGCGTTTGATGCTGAGGCCGCCGCAGCACTTTGTACTCCAGCAGCCGCCCACAAGTCCAGCAACTCGCCCGAGTCTAGCATGACGGGCATGGCGATATTGCAATGCTGCAGTAGCCTCGGCGGATAGCTACAAGCCTCTCAAGCTTTGCGGGGCCAGCCTCTCCCGTAGAGGCAGCTGTTGCTTCACGCTGTCACGTTCAGTGCTCTGATTCGCACAGCAACACCCCGAACTACTCGTCTTCTGGAAGGTCGATATAGGCTAGAGCGATTGTAGCAGGTGGTACAGCGGAGCCAAGGTCAGAGCTCGTCGAGAATATGTCTTCTACGTGTTGATCGGTAGCAGCGATGGAGGGCGCCGAGATGGGGATTGGAGGTGTTGATGTATTGACGCATCTGGGCCACAGCCACTCAGGGCGCAGTGCTAGGCATCACGCCGCATCTGGTCACAAGGCGCCGCGTTTCGAGCCTCACTGTGATCGGCGGCATCATGGCCAGTCAGCTGCTAACGAACGGTGCATGTGCTGCCGGTGCCTGGACGTCCCTGCATCCGTCTTATCAGTGACGCGCTAGGTCTATTTGTGGGGTCGATCCTGGCGCAGATGACACCGCGCTCGCCGACGGTCGTCACCACCTCTCGCCACCCTTCTGCCGCAGACTGCAGTTGTAGCATACGACAATCAAGGTATTGGAATGTGTTCAGACGAGGGTCATTGACTCGCTCGCACTATGTTGTTTGGGTGCAGAAGACGACAAGCTACTTCAGCTACAACCATCAACAACTAACCATCAACTGGTTTCAACTCTCATTACGAGAATGTCTTCAGAGTGTGACGCATGGCTGCTCGGCAGAGGCTCAGTTCTCGGTCGCTTGCAAAGTCTCCACAGGTATCGTCTGTGGAATAGCCGTGGCCGCATGTAAGGCCCTGGCGACTCAGCCGCATAACGTCCGCCCAAGGCTGAGTTTCAATTTGGTTGTCCTCTATTCTTACCACTCTCCTCAATAGGATCTCGTCAAGCGCAAAGCTTGCAACGCTGGCCAGTTATGGGTGTTTATGTCTACGAGGCTCTAAGCACCAGGGCCGAGGCTACCGGCAACGATAGTGTTAAAACTGGACATGTATACATACGACCTCCTACAAGACACAAGAGACGAAACGATATGTTGTGGTTTGCGACAGGTTTCACTGAGCCAATCGAACCATTGCGAAGCATTATCATATACTTGGGGTCCGCCGAATCGCGTGTACCAGATCAGGTGCGGCAATGCTTACATACCAGTAACAATCACACTACAAGCGGCCCTTCTAGCTCTGCGCGATGCGACCAAAACACGTACGTTGTGGATAGATCAGCTCTGCATTAATCAAGAAGACATCGCAGAACGCAACAGTCAAGTCAGAATCATGCACATGATTTACAAGCGCGCAACACGGACAATCATCTATCTCGAAACAAACGAAGCGCCTGAGCCTGCTATCAAACTGGACACCATCAAGTTAATCCGAGAGGTTCGTACAGCCCACAAGGATGGAGAGGGTCTTATGCTCAAAGAATTCCAACAAGCCCGTTCCCATCATGGTTTCGACGAGTTTGGATCCTGCAAGAGGTTAGTATGTTCAAGGTAGAAAAGATCATCGCCCACTGTCGAGGTTCGATCAAGTCGTGGGATGTACTTCGTCGAGGAGCCAACTTACTCTCCGCACATATACCAAATCAAAAGTACTGCTTCCTCCCGCTTCCTGCCTCCATACATCTACACAAAACTGTTGTCTCGACCATCACTACACTGAGCGATGACCGTGTTTCTCCGATTGTGAGTCTCGATGACTTCACTCGTCAATTGGGCGATGGGTTCTATGTTTGGCCTTTTACCAAGTTTCTTCATTATGTAGAAACGCGCCTGGTTGAGAGGCCAGTCGCTTTTGTTTGGCAACCGACCCCAGAGACAAAGTGTATTCGTTGTTGAACATATTGAGAATCAACCTTGAGTACTTGTGGCTCCTTGACGTCGGCTATGGGTTATAACCCTCGGAGGTCTTTCTTCAAGCGGCACGTTACAATATTGAGACGAAAAAGTTGCTTGAAATCATCTGCTACAAAGAGTGAGACTCCAGTACATCTGACCTTCCGTTTTACGTACCAGACTGGACGCAGCAACGGCTGTTTCCTATGAACCGTATCGCAATGCCCTACTACCTCAAATCCCAGTTCTATCTCAACATCCCAATGGCATGGTGATATCTTCCACCTCAGAGATTGTATAACAAGACTCAAGTCGCGAGACTTAGTGCGGATGGCAGAGTCATCACTTTGAAGGGCTATAAACTCGACACCATTTCGAACACGAGCTCTATCTAGCTAGCTGGACTTGTCGAGATTGATGGCATCAAGTTTAGCGAATGGGCCGACATGTATACAGGCAAAAAAGGACCCCAAATCAGCGATCTTCCGTTCGAGCCCGAGCGATGGCCCAAAGGCATACAAATCGTGCCAAAAAGCATCTGCGACTTCTGGCTTCGCGTTAGCCGTCATAGGCATCTGAAGACAAGCGACACAATAGATCTTTCTACATCGGATCATCCTGCCCAAAAAAAATGGCGACGTAGCCCGTGCTGTCGCCACTGGCATGGAAGTTTACACGTGGTGAACCGGCAAACCTACTTATATTACATCTCTTTCCAGTCCTGGTTGACGTTGATGTCTCCCTTTGCCTCAATTGGCCGTCGAGTTGTAGCCATGCGCGACGACTACTTCATGCTTGTGCCCCCAGAGACCAGAGCAGATGATGTGGTGTACTTCCTCGAAGGTGAAGGAATCTTAGGTTACATTGTTCAAAAAGTGGGTAGTGCAGGAACATTCGGATACATTGGCACCGCGTAAGTACACGGGTTTTCGGGGTAAACATGAAATGGGGAGGTCGAGTCACGGAGGATCTCGTGATAACATGATCCCACCTCTCTGGAGATTGTAGGTCTTCCCCAATCTTGGAAAACCGTCAATATTGATCATTTCGACGATGTCATATAGTTCATTGTGGCTGTAAAAAAAACTTCCAGCTGGAATGAGTTGAAACAGTGAATTTTCTTCAGCGGATGCATTGTTGACCTGTGAAAAGTAGTACGGTGGCAAAGTACGAAGAAGCTCGTTTTCATTGAGTTTCGTCTTGCGCGATTGGGACAGGCGCACGGGCCTAAAAGCTACAACTCAAAAGAAACGAGCTTCTTCGTGTTGAGAGGTGTAATTGCAGGCATGAATGGATTCGAGTGCTACCTGCCCAACACAGTTAAGGGCCGCAGGAGTATTAGCGGGGGTTTCATGCTCTGATTGGTAGGCTCAACTGTTCGCGCTACTCCTCGTCTCGCCAGTCGCCTTTGTCCCCGGATCCTGCTCGTCATCGAGTTGGTCTTACAGCCTGCGAAAGAACGAACATACAAACCCGTTCTGTCGCGATGGAATATCATAGTAGGGATCGTTGATGACGTGAAGGCTCGCAAATCACAGACGTTTCACTCTCATACTTCCCTCTAAAGAGCTCCAAACTTGGAGGCTACAGGACTGAACGGTCAGCATCGATGTTGAACATACGAAGAGTTGTTATTTTTCCGAGCGCTAGGACTGCCACTACCCCACATCTCCGCAATACAGTGGTGATCTTCATACATCAGACGAGGCAAGCATTGCATACCGAACCACGGCAATTGCTCCGTTCAAGGTTGGATTCTGAGGCTGGCAGGGGTCGTTTTACTACAAGACGCCGTGGACATCATGACATCTGATCACTCATCAACAGGTGCGCAACCTTCTTGTACCGATCCATTGAAATCCCACCATGGCGTTGTTCAATATCGCACTATCGCTCCTGGTCTTAACTCCTACTCTTGTGAAAGCCCAGGATGATCTCGGACTCAGCAGTGGCTACACCACATTCAATGCTGGGAGCCTCAAGGGCGATATCGTCAAAAGCTCGCAGACACTTGCCTCGCTTAACTCAACCGGCAACCAGTTCGACTTTCTTCCATCAGACCGACTGGCGCAGTTGGCATTCAATGGCGCTCACCATCTTGGCGACATTACGTTTCGCTACCGTACGTCAACCGATGATGTTTGGACAAACGTTGATTCTGCGATTGCACGCAAGCCTGTCATATCATTGAACAGCACAAACTCGAACGTCATCGCTGCCGCCGATCTAGCACCTACCCTGCCAGGTGGGATTCCTGTCAAGATCACAAGAGAATGGATACAATATGAGAACGACTTCGCCGTGCGCTTTAACATCACCAACGAAGGCAATGGCAGTGTAGACTTAGGCAGCTTAGGCCTGCCTGTTAGTATCAACAACATCTTCACTGGAAGGTCTGCGGAAGAGACACAAACTAAGTGCGCCCTTGCCGACCCTTATATTGGACTTGATGCCGGCTATGTACGTGTCTCGCATTTGGAAGGAACTGGTAACGCTTTGGTGATTACTCCACTGGTGGCAACTAAGCTAGAAGCGTGGAGGTTCCTCCACGAGCCGCAAGGTAACTTCAGCTATCAGTCGCAGACATTTGAGGGCAATTGTAAGTTACTACATCTAACCCTGGTTTGACTGGCTTCTTATCAACATGTGCGATACTAACTTTTAACCAGATGAATGGCAGGTTCATAGTCTTGCATACGCACAAAACGAATGGAACAGCAGCACGCCGTGGAACGAGCCAACTTCCAAAAGTATCCAACCGGGAGAGATATACTCGGTTGGGCTTCGGTTCTCCGTCGCAGAAGACATCCAAAGCATCGAGGATGCTGTGATCAAGGCAGGGTCTCCACTTGCAGTAGGCATTCCAGGATACGTCGTGCCGGCCGACTCTTCAGCACGACTGTACCTCACTCATAGCTCTCCAGTCAAGACCATCGATTCAGAAGGTGCTTTTAACATCTCCAAAATACCGTCTTCCGAGTCCGCATACAAGCTCACCCCTGTAGCTTCAGTGTGGGGACGGGCGCGTGTCACCATCTCATACGAAGACGGAAAGACTCAGACTGTACACTACAAGATCACAAAGCCCACACCATCCGTTTTGGCTGACATGGGTAATTTTTTCTCAACCGCAGCCTACTTCAACGACACATCGGATCCGTTCAAGCGTGCACCATCCATCATGACTTACGACCGAGAGGTGAATAAGATCGTTGAACAAGACGCTCGCGTTTGGTTTGCTGGTATCAGTGATGAAGCTGGTACAGGAGCGTACCTAGCGACTGCTATGAAGCAGTTTATCCAGCCAAACGCAGACGAACTTTCAGCTGTGGATGACTTTGTGCATGAGACTGTTGTAGGTACTCTGCAGCAGAATGGCTCGTTCGGCGTAATTGCAAGCGCGTTCTATTACGAACCAGGTGCCGTCAACTTCACATACGACAACTCAATCGACTGGACATCGTGGACATCTTGGAACCGCGAGCGAGCGTATACAACACGTCGAGCATACAACTACGTTCACCCGGTCGCAACATACTGGTCACTGTACCGGACGGCAAGGAATTACCCTGATCTGAAACTCCGGGCTGAGTGGTCATGGTACCTCAGCCGTGCATTCAATACCACGCAGTACTGCTTGTCAAACGAGGGCGCAAACTGTGACTATGCACTGGTGGGTTTGATGGGTGAGACGGTACTGGGCGAACTGCTCAAAGATCTCAAAAGAGAAGGTATGACAATTGAGGCGGCAGCCCTCGAAGCCTCAATGCGTTATCGCGCAAACCTATGGGAGACACAAGTCATTCCTTTCGGCAGCGAGATGGCATGGGATAGTACTGGCCAGGAAGGTGTCTACTATTGGACCGAGTAAGTCTGTTGCCTCTGTCATTCAGACATTACTGACGCTTTACAGCTATTTTAACCTTCCCAACACACCCTCGAAAACAATCAACAGCATCCTGGCATACATGCCAACTGTCGCCCACTGGGGCTGGAATGGCAACGCCCGCCGATACTGGGACTTCATTTACGGCGCCAAGATCCAGCAAATCGAACGACAAATCCACCACTACGGCTCTGGACTTAACTCGCTACCTATGCTGCACTCTTACGAGAAGAACCCGACAAACAATCTCTACGCCCTCCGTATTGGATTTGCAGGCAATACGGCACCTCTGACCAATATCGATGAAGGTGGCTTTGCATCTGCAGCGTTCCACTCTTTCCCTGAGTTATTGAAGTGGGACCCATTTTCCGGTGATTACGGACAAGGCTTTCTAGGTTTGAGCCTGGGACAGTGCGTCTATATTGTCAAAGACGGCAAATTCGGTGTCCAGGCATTCGGCGGAGATCTTGATGAAGAGCGCTCTACCTCGTCTACGACTATAGTTGCACCCAAAGATGCTGTAAGGAGGCGGGTTTTCGTCGCTGGTTTAGGTCTAAAGGTCGAGATTAGTGCCGGAGCCATCAAAGAGATTGCTCATGATGAGGGAGCACAGAAGCTGAGCTTGACAATTGTCCCGGCTGCGGTCGATAGTGCATTACAAGCTAAGTCTATCATCGTGTGGCTGGAGCAACCCGGCTCAGACTCAGTAAGCTTTTCAATTGCTGAGGCACAGCAGGAACGAGGTGGATGGATGTTTGATCTTGCGAGCGGAAGCGCAAATGTGGAGATTACGAAATCCTAGAGTTCAAAGGTACGCATAGGAAAGAAGATCATTATAGGATCAAGCGCTTTATCCGTCTTGGCTTGCTCGTATGCGTGAAAGTGACTCTACACACAGTCTAGATTCTTAGATCAAAGAGAATAGGTATGCTGCATACTGTAAATCACGTCAGTCACTCGCGAGACGCGCTTACTGATTGTAACCTCTTCCGAGCGAGTGAATTTCCTTCGCAGGTCTGGTGGGACGGTAAGTCACTATTGACTTTTACTTCAACCACCAGGTATTTGCTTGGCTGCTGCGTGCACCCGCACATACATATTTATTATGCGCGCGACCTTGCTTTTGCACTGCGCACCTCCATACAAAGCGCCATGCAACTCTTGCACATCGCCATGGACCCAAAACGTGGAGAATTGCGGCACAGCTACAGTCAAACGCCTGCTACGAAGCGATTATCAGCAGTAGTTTCTAGTATGTTCCTTCTCCTTTCGAAAGCTGAACGATACTAATGTCTTCCAAAGCCATCGGTGAGCCACAGAACAGTGCGCAGAGCGGCGGCACGACTAAGCTCGAGGTTACCCAACCAACAAACACACATGTGAAAGGGGCTGGTGCTGCGTATGGGGCCAGCAAAGTCCAACTTAACACTCCTTCAGCTACAGGGGTCAATAGAATCTCGTACATTCAAGACATGGACAACTTCGTCATCAACGAGGGTCTCATGGATACCTTCGATCAGTTCCCAGAATCAGTTGCGTACACCTTCGCTATATCAGACGACCAAGGATACCTCCATGACAAAAAAATGCTATTCCTTGGCGAAACAGACAACTTCCAGGCTTGGGCCAGACTGAACTCGTATCCTCGCAAGCCAGACGAGATTGAGTATGCCCGCTTCAGTTTCCTGTCGGACACCTTCAAGGCGGAACGTAACATCACCACTCTGCCCATCAACATGTATCCATTTAACATTGTTGCGAACAAGGGCTCGGAAGCTGCGAAAGAGGAGCTCACGGTGCTCGTTCGCTATGTGTTTGGGGAAGCTGCTGGTGTCGACAAGCCTTTCTCAGTGGGAGACAAGTACACTTTTAAGAACGCTCTTGTTGATATAAGGAAGGCCATCGATGCAGCTGGAGGTACGTAGATGTTGCTCTGCCAATACAATATCGGCTGACGTGATCAAAGATGTTGCCAAACTGTTGAACACACATTCGCCTACCAAGATCCCAGAGAGTCTGTCACTCATTGAACCGCATCCTGTTACGGATCGGCTCAGTGGTTGATGTATTATCAGCGGCAGTACGGGCAGAGTGGTGTGTAGAGGTTGGGGCTGGTGCGTGGTGTTGTCCAGATTCGTGGTCATGTGTTGTTCACGCAGCTGACGGTATAGACACAAGATGGCTGTAAAGAGCTTGGTATAGATGACGAAATGCTTTGGGGTACAAGACACAACGTACGATGGAGAGAAAGAGAGTTCTGCTTGGAGCTCTTACATGAAGAGCCCGCCTCCTTGCTTCGTGAGCCAATCATTCGCTGGCTGATTATGCCTCGGCAACTCACCCCAACCCCAGTTTACCAACCCGCTCGATCCACCACAACGGACGGCAGTGCGGAGAGGGCTAGCCGCCCTAAGTCTGACCGAGGCAAAACATCTGGGTGCTGCAACATGTAGCGAAATACGCTCCTTTTCTGCTCTGCGGCTCTCCCACTCCTTCTCACATTCGCCATCGCCTCCACCGAGCCTCATACTAGCATCCGCCCATCATGTCTGGAGAAGCTCTTACTCGCGATGCTGTCGCGAAACACAACTCGCCAGAGGACATGTGGTGCATTGTTGACCATAAGGTCTACGACCTGACCGACTTCGTCGACGCTCATCCCGGTGGCTCTGTCGTTCTCGAACAGGTTGCCGGTACTGACGCTACTACTGCGTTCTACAACCTCCACCGACAGGAAGTGCTCGAGAAGTACTCCGACCTGTGCATCGGCACCATCGAGGGCGAAAAGTCTGAAGTCATCGTCGCTCAGCCCGGCGATCTCAGTCCCGTACCCTACGCCGAGCCGTTATGGCTGCGACCGCAGTTTAAGAGCCCATACTTCAAGGAGAGCCACAGGAAGTTCCAAAAGGAAGTGCGAAAGTTCATTGACAAGGAGGTTCGGCCTGTGGCGCAGGAGTGCGAGAAGACTGGCAAATACATTCCTCAGGAGCTGATCGACAAGATGGCGGAGAACAGTATGCTGGCTATGCGCCTGGGTCCTGGAAAGCATCTGCACGGCAAGAACCTGCTTGGTGTAGTTAAGGGCGAGGAGTTCGACTATCTCCACGATCTCGTCCAGGCGCAAGAGGGCGTGCGCGCGAACGCTAGGGGTTTCCAGGATGGAAACATGGCAGGCATGACCATCTCTCTGACCGCCGTCCTCCAATGGATGCCAGAGACAGAACTGAAGACACGGGTTGTCAACGAGGTCTTGACTGGCAAGAAGAAGATGTGTCTAGCTATCACAGAAGCATTTGCTGGTTCAGATGTCGCTGGGCTAAGGACTACTGCGACATTGACACCAGATGGCAAGCACTACATCGTTAGAGGTACTAAGAAGTGGATCACAAACGGCATGTTCAGCGACTACTTCGTCACCGGCTGCAAGACCGACAAGGGCTTCTCTGTTCTGTTGATTGAGAGAGATGAGAATCTTGAGACAAAGCTCATCAAGACAAGCTACTCGACCACTGCCGGAACTGCCTTTGTTGAGTACAACGACTGCAAGGTACCCGTCGAGAATCTGCTCGGCAAGGAGCACCAGGGCTTTGCCGTAATCAGTAAGTCGAACATCATATCTGGCGATGATGAGCGACGATTGCTAACCATTTGGCAGTGGCAAACTTCAATCACGAGCGCTTCATGATGGCCTGCGCAGTAATCCGACACTCGCGAACGATTGTTGAGGAGTGCTTGAAGTGGTGCAACCAGCGGATAGTGTTTGGCAAGAAGCTGGTGGAGCAGCCCGCCATCCGACAAAAGTAAGTCAAGTTCTCAGTACAGCAAACGTTGTGTGACATGCTTCTTCCCGCCAAATCGCATTCGCCGGCACAGTCATCCGCAATGTATGCTGACAATATCCACAGACTCGCAGAGATGATCTCCCTTGTCGAAGCAAACCAGGCATGGCTCGAGTCTATTGCCTACCAAATGTCGCACATGTCGTACGCGCAACAGTCCAAGTTGCTCGGCGGACCCATCGGGTTATTGAAGTCGTACTCGACACGATCTGCGCACGAAATTGCCGACAAGGCTGTCAATATCTTTGGTGGACGAGGCCTTACACAGTCGGGCATGGGCAAGTACGTAGAAGAGTTCCATCGCACATACAAGTTCGACGCAATTCTTGGTGGAACAGAGGAGATTTTGAGCGATTTGGGCGTGAGACAGGCGTATAAGAACTTCCCAAAGAGTATGTTGTAGACGATGGAAGTTGCAATGTAGGATAGCATCGTGAATGGAAACGTACACAAACATTATTAATGTTTACCATCTGGATGGTCTGTCGTTGAGAGTAAGGCTTTGGGGATCCCTGGGATCCCAGGCGGACGTGACACAGACCGATGATGTTCGAACGCTTCTGGAACTAGTTGTGGCACTGACATGTTCGAAATAGTCAAACACCTTCCAAACATAGCTGTCCCCGCTGTGTGTCATTGGGTTGTGCGACAGCAGTGCCTGCGGAATGTAAAGCGACCTTGGTCCCTGGGATCGGATAAGCACGTTGAGCGATACGACAACGTCGCTGCATGTTGGTAGTCTGGTGAGCACATAGACTATCGATCTGTACTCTGCCGAGCATACAACAGGAGTGAGCACGGGAGCTGCTGGCACTGGGAGTCAAGGGTGATGGAGCGAGTCAAGCAAGAACATGGCAATGGCGACGAGGCGAGCATAACTCCAATCTCGTCAACATGATGGTGAGGATGGGCGCACGGGGATAGTCCCTGAGTCGGCCAGCACATCCCTACACTCGGACCTCGCCATCCAATCGCCACGCCTTAGCCGCCTGAAGCGAGAGTGGCAGCTGCTGTCGTCCACGTGTTACATGCCTCCAGCGGCTGCCGTGCAGCTGTGTCTGCATGAGGAGCATGAGACAGCTCAAGATTGGATGGCACAACAACGGGGACTGCAGGGCTTTGGCAGCGCCGCAGTCGCCCATGGCAGACGTGCATCTGGTGCGAGTACGTGTCACCTGCACTGCACCACCGAGGGCAGGTTCGGCGAGGCAGGCAACGCGCAGACTGGATGTGATGGTGTCTTGGTGTTCAACGTGGAAAGCAAAGAGCCATGGAGGAAGGCGGTGAGCTCAAAACGGACGCTGTCGTCGAGATGGGTGTGGTGAGGGTGGTGCGGCTCAGTAGCGGTAGTGCAGCGCCGTGTTCCTGCATCGATCTGGACTTGTGAGGCAATGCAGGGCATAGAAGGCGGTGGAAGGAGCTCGGTCGGTCACGTCAGCTGCCTCGCTATGCGGCGGTTTGAACGCAGCCTGGCTCGAGTCGAGTCCAAGTCCAAGTCCAAGTGCATTGTCTTGTCATCCGGTCGCCTGGCGTGCTTTGCCGGAGTTGCTCTGTTTAAAGGAAGCACCCCAGCCCTGCGTCACCTTTACTCGCCCACTGCCTCGCCGTCCTGCTTCCCTTTCACCACGAACGCTACATTACGCAGCCACAGCGCCCTCACCCAAACACCCACCACAGCCTCCTTCCACCGCGACCCTCTTCTCTACATAAGCCCGCCCTCGGCCCTACTACCCCTACTATCCGCTCAATAACCGCCACTTTCACAAGGCACACGACACCTTCCTCACCGACCGCTTTCAACTGCGACCGGCGTTATCTCCGCTATCTCGCCGTCAACCACCGCCACACCAGCGTCATCACCACTGCACGCTCTCTCGCAACAAAGCACCAGACCACCACCACCACCACCACCACCACCATGATGCGCCGCTCCGACTCCATCTGCAGCATCAGCTCTCTCAGCTCCGAGGCCGAGACGATGCACATCTTCGTCAAGAACGTCTCTGGCGACTCCAGTAAGTCCTCTCCTCAGTACCCAGCGTTCCGAGCCTCGGAACCACTCAACCCTCTCCCAGGGTTTTCACATGCGCAATGCTGACGTTCCCCTAGCTATCCCCCTCACAATACCGGCCAACACCTCCATCTCCACACTGCGCTCCCTACTCGCCCTGCGCACCAATCTGCCTGTTCCTGAGGAGCTGCGTCTTGTGTATGCCGGCAAGCACCTCTCCTCGCCCGCCACAACACTCGCCGATTACGCCATCGCGCCCAATGCGACACTGCACATGGCGTTGCCGATGCGCGGCGGTATGCCCCCCAAGAAGATTCGCTGTAGCCACAAGGAGTGCAAGGACGCAGCGCAGCGCATTGTCGGTGACTGCGGGTTCTGCAACGGGCATTTCTGTGGCAAGCACCGCCTGTTGGAAGACCACAAGTGCGAGGGGCTCGAGGACTGCAAGAAAGAGAGCCACGAGCGGAACGCGAATAAGCTGAACAGCGAGCGTACCATGGCTATCAAGGGCATCTAAGCATGACCTCGATGAAGCCGGACCTCAGGGGTCATGAGCGTTGCTTTGTCTTGCGTACCTCAGCCAGCGTCTTTGGCGGCTGTTTGCTTGGAGTTTGGGATCTGAAGGGCGGCTAATCGTTTGCTCCCTTGGCTGATTACTGATTACTGATTTATACGTACTGGGAGCATGGCGTTCTCCTGGGATCGGTCTTCCGACCTTATTACGTATTG
The DNA here is from genome assembly GCA_027946375.1 of Neodidymelliopsis sp. IMI 364377. NCBI lineage: Eukaryota > Fungi > Ascomycota > Dothideomycetes > Pleosporales > Didymellaceae > Neodidymelliopsis > Neodidymelliopsis sp. IMI 364377. The sequence goes on along the minus strand of JAPEUT010000052.1, from coordinate 78,906 downwards.
GTAGTTCAACTAGCCACTTTATCGAATGAATCATCCATACTCATTAGGTTATTGATACCTCACAACCAGTGATATTATCTAACTTGCAGTGACGAACCCCCTTCCCTAACTATGCGTTACCACTTACCTGCTCTACTTGACTGATGGCTTACAAAAGCACACCTGAGTTGCACCGTTAGACACCCAACAGGAAACCACTTTTCAAGCAGTCTCCATCAATCTCAAACCCCTCTCCAAACGTGTTATCCGCGCACAACAGTCGCCACTCCGCCACACCTGCCCTGTCTCAACCAGCCCGTTGACCAACATGTCAGCCCTGCGCAACGGGCCGAACGGATCTGCTATGACGTCGCCACCTCCGAGATTCATCTTCTTCTTTACAAGGTTGCGGACTTGATCTCGCTGGAATCTGGATTAGCGTAATCAGCGATTATCGCGATTCGTAGTCTCGGGACCGAGTTAAGATCGTGCGTTGTGTTGTGTTGTGTTTGATGTGACGTTTCTAGGTGAGGGTGTTTGTTAGATAGGTTGATGAAGCTTGAGTGTCAAGTGCAAGCGACTGCTGTGGTGAGCGTCGAGTCTAAGCGAATAGTGTTAGGTTTGTGTGTTCAGAACCATGCAGGTCAGTCGTATGCGCTCTTGGTCCTTATGTCTGTACTGCTCGTACTCAACAAGCTGCACCAAGCCATTCCGCTCCGCCTTTCGCTATCGTCTCTTGGATAGTGGACCGACATAAGGCGGAGGGCGGACGTATGGTGATCTTTCATCGGGTAGAACTCGGCTAACGATGATCACAGAAGTGCAAGACGCTCGTATAAAACCGCGACCTTGTTGGGTGACGTGCTGTAGTCTTGGTATGGTCTTAGGGCGAAGAACAAGCTCGACATGGTGCTGAGCAGGCTATGGCATGTCCTATAAGGTCCTCGATTAGTTGTACATAATCTTGGTCATACCGTTGTAGTCTACAGCCAGAGAGATGCGATGGCGCAGTTTTCCGCTCCGCCCTTACTTTGGTCCTCTATTGGTGGTCTGATTCTCGGAGAAGGTGGCCTGATATCGGCGGAGCGGAGGCATGGCGAAGACACCAATGAGCGGCATTCAACATACAACTGCAACAACGTCTGGAAGTAGTACTGCTGTGATCATGTATCGTCTCGACTCTCGCTGCTGTCCATGCTGTGTCCAGAATCGTTGCTGATTGTATGCAGTGTCGCAAAATTCGCAAGCACCGTAGAGCCATTGAACCCTTGGCTGGTCTGTTCAAAGGCTGCTGTGAAACAACAAAGACTCTTGCACTCTCGCGCTCCGCTCCACCCTGTGACTCTTCGTACGGCACTCGAAGGGCGCTCTCGCGGAGCGGACACGACAAAGGTGCGGCAGGCTCTCGGCGCGCTCGCGGTAGGCTGATGCATGGCGAAAACAGTGGGCATCGTGTGACTAACAGTGATGCATGCCGAGCATAGAAGCGAGGTTTTCCTATGGCCTAACAAGGTGGCCTGATTCCCGCTCCGCTCGTATATGTTTATTCGCACGGCACTGCGACCCTCTGTGATCTTGTGCTTTGTATGACGGTGCAAGCTTTCGTTTTTGAGTTTGATGATGAGGCGCGTCCTTCTGATGTGTTAGTCGTGCACGTGCATTGCTTGTCACTGCCCATGTGAGTCTGTGGTTCAGGCATCAAACAAGGAGAAGTGACCAACTGAACTGAAAAGTCTTGCTCGGTCTGCCTGACTGCCTGGGCCCAATTTCGATATTACAGCCGGGAAACGTGGAGCAGGTCACATATGCCCAGATGATCAGGCCGCGCCGCTCAATGAGGGATGCAGGACCGGTTCCCAGATGCAAGAGCTTGGCCCTTCAGAAAGACCGAACGAGGACCTGGGACAGCGCTACCCAACTTCGTTGCAAAGCCTGAGATTACTGTTTGATTATCTCTAACATGAGCGAGTGCCGGGTGAATACCTATATATGCAGCATAAGGCTGATAGATTCGATCAGCACGTCTAGGTAGATCACCTGCACAGGATTAGTGAACCTCGGATTTTCGGTAAGAGATTCATCCGGGTTGTAAATATTGATTCGTACAGCACGAGCATCCATATCCTACCGGCCAGTCGGTTCACGATAGCTGAGCTCGTTTCGATGCACGCAGCGCAGTGTAGATCGGATCTGAATATGGCTACAGCAATCTTTGCGCAAGTGTCACTGCTTTCTGGGACGAGCCTTGAGAGCTAAGAAAAGTATCGGTCATGCAGGCATACAGCACAGCACGAACTTCACGCAAGTGCTTTCCTGGAGTCGTAGCGACGGCTTTAGTCGAAAAGGCATCACACATTGCTTGCTGGCTACGTGGTATGTTTCAGCGTACTCGACATATGCCTACTGCTATCCTGAAGGTCCCCGAATTTCGGTAACGTGCATAGTTGACTATGTGCGCGCAGACAACATCTTGGAAGTAGCTGGACGCTGGAACTTTCTGTCAGGTCTCGCCTCTATAACGACGGTCTGCAGAAAGAAAGTCAAGGAATGAACGGATATCAAGAGAGGTGACGATATGTGACATGGATCCCGGCTCTCCGCCATCTGACCCACCTACAGCTTCTTCCAGTCCTGAAATGACATTACGGTGTAACGTGCCTGACGTAGTCCCCCATCGCCGAGACATTTCATCCTGCATAAGTCGAGTGAAGAATGGCACACTCCTCCTTTGGTGAACTAGGTATTGTGATTGAAGAAATGAATTTGTACTGGATGGTCTAGCAAAAACGCCTCGTGGCAGTGCACAGCAACATGACACACGGCAAACGTGTACATCGTTCGTAAAACGCCCAAGATGAGGGTCGGGTTGGTGTGCGTTGCTCCTTGTCCGCGCACGAAGTGCCTGTCGATCATGGTGTGCTTCATGAGAATACTTTGCATGGTGGTGATCTGCAGTATCTAGGGTAATTTCGGGCTTGGCCCGTAGCTGACGGACTGTCTCAAAAAGGACGAGGCAGTCTTGCTTGGGTTGGTGATGGGCGTAACTTCCCATCATACACACGCGTAGGGCTACGGCCCGCTGATCCTCTTGGCGATCGGTGCGTTCCCACACTAGAATCTCTCCCAGATTGTGCTCACCACCACCCACACTCTTCAACGTTGTCTTCGTTATCGGGTGTACTCCGCTGCGATTACCGCGAACCGTCCGGCATCGTTCGGATCCTGTGATTCTGGCCCTCAGATTGAGTGAGAGGCAATCCGTTTGCGACAGCACGGGTCAAAGACGCGTCCTCATTCGCGACTGCGCCATGAATCATGATGAGGCTCGCCCGCTGCATAGTGTCGACGATGCATGATAGGGATGACGAGGGGTTGCGTCCCCTATCTGCGCTGCAGCAAAAGAAACCCCAAGCGTGGAACAACCGTCGATCTTTCGCTCGGCGCCTGCCAAGCACAAGCGGTTGAGGCTGTGTTAAGATAACGAAGCATCAAATCCTAGTGAGCGATCCATCTTAGTACTGGCGCCCGATGTCGCGATCCTTTGATTAAGTTGTTGCATGCTATGGAATTCTCGTACTCTTAGACTTCACTCGTCTTTTTGGAGTCATCAACGAGTAAAGCTTTGTGTGCACATCAACACTGCACGCACCGAATATTCGACGCTATTGCCCGCCCTCGCTCTGCGGTACTGCCCAGAAGCTCAGCGGTAGTACTGCGGGCGCGATGCTTGCATTCTTAGTTGTGAGGCACCGGTGGGTACGGGCTAAGGCGGAATGTACATCATTCTCTTGGCTTGCTCAAAGGATCTACTGACCCAATCCTTGAACTCATCATTACGCTTCCCGCCGGCAATGCCAAGAGAGGCCCGCTCCGCCATCACGGTGTTAGAGACCCCCTTGACCTCCCTAGTCGAAAACGAACATTGTGGCGTCTGCGCGAAGACGTTGAGGTTTGTGGAACAAACGGAAGAAATGAATCCGGCCTATAAGCGGTGTCGATCATGGCAGATGTACCGAACTGGGAAAGGTACACCTTGGATATACCAACCATCTCTCTCAGCATAGTGACGAGTAAGCTCACAAGGTATTGCGATTTTCGCACTGTCGTCATAGACGTGAATACCGTCTAAGCCCCAGAGTTGGGAAACCTCCTCCGTGGGGATAATCAACACTAAGATGACACCGGACACTGCTTGTGCGCTATCACCCGCATTTGGCCAGCGCATATCCACAGCAGTCTTGGCCATCAACGTAAATGTCCGAGCGCGTCGACGCCCATCACTCTGAGGCTGGCGGAGTCGAGGGTCCCGTAGTGCGAGTGGGTCCTCGACCTTGGCTCTCCTTAGGTTTGCTCCTTGCGTTGCTTGTGTACGCCTGCAGCTTGTAATTCATCATTGCACGGACTGTTTGACTACCACGTCACCAAGGATAGGAGCCGGCCCCAGGATGTACGCGCGTGCTTGGGAGGAGCCGTGGGCCTCTATATCAACCCGATGTCTTAGCTACACGTCCCGGATCCAAGCTCCAGACGCACAAGTGAATTACTGTGGACATACGTACATATACTTGTTCCCCCACCACACTTCTCTTCACAAGACCTGTCCCATTTTTGTGCACTATTTTGAGCGCGTCCCCTCCAGCACGTACACGTGTTGAGCACCCTGAACTTCACGGATCGTCACTTCCCAACTACCTGGGCCATACCTTCCCTCGTTTTAACATCCCCACGTTACAAGATTACAACGCTGCCATCATGACTTCACAGAACATTGAGAAGGACGGCCGGAAAGATAGCGAGGCGAGCTTACCTATATCGACATCAACTGCCTCCGGTACTCCCTCCATGCAAGAATTTCGACGCCCATCGTCTGACGACGACGAACCTGACTGGCCTCGTTCATGGAGAGCATATGCTTGCTTGCTGGGCTGCTTCTTCCTCATGTTCAACTCTTGGGGCCTCGTCAACGCGTACGGGACCTGGTCCTCGTACTATGTCGGTCATTCACTTCGAAATGTCAACCAGTTGGAGCTGAATCTGATCGGCAGCTCGCAATGTTCTCTTGTCTTGCTCCTCTCCAACCCGGTTGGTCGCCTCTTGGATGCCGGTCACTTCCGTAAAGTGATCGGCTTTGGCACTGTATTTGTGCCTCTCGGTCTCTTTATCCTCTCGGTGGTACACCCTAGTAACATCGAAGCTGTTGTCAGCTTTGCCCCTATCTGGGCAACGCAAGGCCTTATTGTTGGCCTCGGCATGGCTCCTTTCTTTGTATCGAGTTCTCAAGGTATGGCAGCATGGAAAACCTCTCATGTTCATTAGCTAATTGCCTCCTAGTGGCTGCAACATGGTTTCCTAAACGCAGAGGACTCGCTGTTGGGTACGTTGCATGTGGTGCCAGTGTTGCCGGCGTCATCTACCCAACCATGCTGCGCTACCTTATCGATGCTGTTGGTTTCAACAACGCTGTCCGCTATGTCGCCACACTCACTTCTGTGACATGCATCTTTTCCTTCATCTTCGCCACACCAAACCCGGTCCATGAGGTCCACGAGCCAGAGAGTTGGCTTGAAGTCCGTACTTGGTTTGACACAGATGCCTTCCGCAACAAAGCATGGTGCTGGTTCACGGCTTCCGTGTCGTTCATGTTCTTCGGCTTCTACCCAATATTCTTCAACCTTGAGGAGTGGGCGGCGGTCCGAGGGTTTGGGACCCGTAATAGTTCTGGAGCCGACCAGACAGTATCACAATCTGTTGATGATCAACCTCTGCAGACATTTTGGCTCCTGACTATAATGAACGGGTCGTCCACCGTCGGTCGCTTAGCATTGGCGCAATTCTCAGACAAGATTGGACCTCTCAACATGCACATCGCCTCTCAATTGATCTGTTCGCTACTTGCTCTTTTCCTTTGGAGTCTGGCCAACTCTGAGAAAGATGCCATTGCTTTCTGCGTCGTCTTTGGTGTTTTCTCTGGCATGGTCATCGGCCTACCACCTGCTTCCGTTGCCAATATCCTGAGCGGTACCTACACCACTGCCGAGACAATAGCGCTAGCAAAGAAAAAGCTTGGTCACTGGGTTGGTATGATGTATAGTTTTGCTGCCGTTCCAGCTCTACTTGGACCCGTCATTTCCGGACATCTTATCACAAAGTACGACACATACATCACAGTACAGATGTGGTCGGGCACCAACCTCTTCTTGTCTTTCGCTTGCATGATGATGGCTCGGTGGAACCTTGCATGCGCCGATGGACAGAGTTTTGAGCATCACCTCTCTCGCAAAAGTGCTTCCACGAAGGAGAAGCTTCGACTGGGTAGCGATGCCACTGCAGCTGGTTTGGTGTCTCCCACCGCCCAGTCGCAGGTACCCACCCAAGTCCCCAGCGTCACGAGCTCTCGTGAGAGGTTTGAGCAATCAAACGAACCGTCTGAACGCATGGTCTAAGGTGGATGTTCTCAATCCATTTCTGACACTAGGCGTCCCGGCCTTGCTTCTATATTCTGATGAACGGGTTTTTATAGATGGTCGGCGTAGTTTTTGCAGCGACTTATTTCTCTTTTCGGAGGCATTACATCATCGTCTCATGCACACTCAGGCGGGGAGCTAATTATGCGCTTCAACTCTTTATGATACCACTTTGTCGCACGTAGGCGCATGGAGCTCCCCATCGACTGAGGTTGAGCATCGGCTTACGAGATATTATGATTGCTCAAATTTCTCTTAGAAACCACATCTTTTAGTGATCGCATCTTCACATCTATCTGATCAGCAACTGAAATCTGTGCATCTCTAACTGACCAACTGCAAAACGGCATAGCCCAAATCTGAGTCTTTGACATAATTCAAGTACTCTACTGTTCTGCCCAAGGTAGCACGCACTTTCCGTTCATCCAAAAAGCCCCCCCCAAGATCTACTCCTGCCGCAATGATTCACAGCTATTGAGAACAAATAAAGCACCCCTACCCTGCTATCCAGATTTCCAGCGTTTCACCTATGCAGCAATCATTTGCGGACTGCCTTGCGAGCTGCAGATCGGGTGCGATAGGAACGCATGCAGATCGCCGCTTTCACAGCCTCAGTCCCACAGGTTAGGAGACCCCATCGCCAAGAGAAGACCGGTGTTTGTGGAGCAGTGGAGCAGTATAGCTGGAGCCCCGGCTGTGCGTACGGGTATCTCCCAGCTGAGCTCCTCGATGCGAGGCCGTCCAAACACGAAGATCGACATGGAGAAAGTGACTTCCGTGGTGGGACCCTAGCTACCGCTAGCTTAGTCCGACAACTTGTCATGAGGAAGAAATTGGGCAGCATAGTGAGCGCATTCGAACCTGTTTCGAATCTATTAGTGCCAGGAAATTTGTGGCTGATGTCTTATCGATTTATTGAAACTGATGAAATCTGGTCTGCAGTATCGGATGCCGTTACCATCCAAACGGGCAAGTTCTAGGCCGCCACTGCCGCTTCCTTGCGGAAGTGGCTTGCGGGCAGTGGGGCAGGGCGTACCTTGGGTGGGCTTGTTCTAGCCTCCAGCTCTTAGTGGCTCTGATGAGGCGACTAGTTGCGAACTCCGCGGGCGCAAACTTGTTGGCAGTGCGTCTTAACTTGTAATGCAAGCAGCCGTTGGCGGCGTCTGTACCAACTCGCCCTTTCAGACTTGATTCGACTATTTGACTACGAACATGGTAGGCGCATCATGTAAAACACTCTGTTCTCTTCTCAACACAAAAACTCCATCGATGAAAGGGCATACCAAAGCCCTTGCAGTTGTCACTCGGTCAAGCAATAAAAACACCAGCGCGAGTTGCACCGCACCCCTATCGACGTTGCCAGGCTTCGTGTGTGCTGGGCGGAATGTTCCAAGTGCTTCTTGCGGCTCCTCCGATCGATTAGGCTCGAAATATCTGTCAGTGTAACATTGGGCAATGATCCGGGCGGACCATGGAATGTTAGTATTACTCCATATGTCGGTGAGATGTAGCCGAAGCAAGGGTCGGATGGAAAAGTCAAATTGCCATATTGCATGTGTTTAGGTGGAAGGTCTAGATGCAGAGCAACCTGCGGAAAGGTCGAATGCTGCGTTGCATGCAGATGGATGATAGCCTTGGATCATGGATCTTGGCGTCGTTCTTATCGTCGACCACGTCGTGACACGCGTCTTGGGCGAGACGTCCGTCTCTTCTTAGCCACTATAATATACAGACCTGTAGATCCAGAATGTCCAAACGACCGGCTTGTACAAGCTTGCCAAGAGTCATTGTCAACCGTCGTGGAGGCGGGCATACAAGAAATCCCGAATCCAGAACAAGCAGCACAGGAGTACAAACGTCTGCCATGCCCTTGTACCACTCTCGATGTTACGCCACATCCCTCGCACCGCACAGCCGAGCTGCAGCCAAGACCCCGCTGGCTTGTTGTCGTACGCGGAACGTAATGCAAGCGTGCGTATGCAGCGGGATACTTCGATGTTGTGAGCCTGACATCTCATAGCCTGAACACGAGTTTCTTGGATATCAGTGTGTCGCAATCGGTGCGCTTGGCAGTGTTACAGGGCGAGTACTGTCAGCAAGACACGTAGCTTGAACGAAGGTTTTCTGTGCCGCTTGTATCTGAGTTACGTTACGATCCCCGTTTAAGTGAAGTGCGAGAATAGAGTGTATGACGTCGATTGAGATAGTGTACAATTAGACGTGCGCTACTGAGAATGACTGGTTGATGTAAGTACATAAAGATGATTCAGAATGTATATCGTGCGCTTAACTAGAACCAGGACACCAACCAGCAGACGATGCAGAAGCACAGAAAAAAAGTTTCTGGTTGCGGACAAACATGTAGCTTTGTGTTGCATGCGCCCAAGACGCCGTCTATGCAGTCGTATTCGAGACCAGAAAGGCACCCCGTCATAGTTGAAATCAGAGGAGGAAGTTCATGGGAGGTCAGTGACAGAACTGAACCAAGCAATGTGATAATCGTGAACTGTGCGTTCGACTGCTAGGATGTTTGTTCTGGATGCGTGATACTAGGCGTCTGAACTCCAGGTTTCTCTGTATGAGAAGCAATCTCGAGAACACTAGTTGAACTTTCGCCTCCGTCCTGTACCGTCATGCCCAGAGCTCGTCGGGCCAGCTCTTTTTGCCCATTCGCTACATGATCGATGGGTGACGTCGCGCTATCGTTGCCGCTTGATCCTGGCGTGTTTCTCGCTACCGGTGGTTGCAACCACGGGACACTGGTGCATCGTACTACCAGTCGTTGGGTAGTCTCATCTACAGGCGCAAAATGATTCCCGCTCGTTACAAGAAGATGCAGAAGTCTCAGGATATCGTCGCGTTTGTAATGTGGTGGTTTGCTGATCTGACTATTTGTCAAGATGGGATTGAGTACACGAAGGTAAGTGTGTCGTAGAGCGTTTGCCGCAGTAGAGTCGTGTGGTAGGTCAATCAAGTTCCGGAGGATGACGTCGATCAGAACGTGCAGGTCGTTGGTATAAAAATATTCCGCTGTCGAAGGGTTCCCGAAAAGAAGGTACAGAACCTTGAGTATCAAGAGCTGAAGGGAGGTCTCCGATTCTCGATTCAAAAGTAGAATCAGGTTGCATCCAAAGGTTTTATAAGTCATGCCATGGGTAGACAAAGCTTTGATTAATCGGTTTGTAATGGGAGGGCGGCCGTCCTTGTGATGGTTTGTAGAGGCTACCAGATATTGCTCGTTCATGACCAGCTGTCACAAGATTAGTAGGAAACGAACAGTGCAGCTAAATGTACTTACCAGAACTCGGATGACTGGGTAGTGGTATGGGTCATCAGCATCATCTGAAGCGCCTTCGATGATTCCCAAGAGATAGAGTATGAAGTTGTCGTTCACCGCAGCTGATCAGTGTTAGCTAGCGCTCCAATATTTAGTCTTCCACCAAAGCAATGTTACAACGTACCGAAATCTTCCCAAGTAAGCCGTTGTACTCGCGAAGACTCATACAGAAGCTCCAAGAGCATCTGGTGTAGCCTTGTGTCTTCTTGCACACTATCCAATTGTACCAACTCTACCAGCCTGGGAAAACTGCCTTCGGTATGCATCATCTCAAAGATGACGTCGTCCCCGCTGTTGCGACCATCGTATAGAAGAAGAGCAGCCACGATGTGTATTGTGGGATTGTCTTCTTCCTAGACATCGTTAGTCTTATCCAACGTTGCTACAAGACACACCAGATAGGTGGCGAGCACACACCTGCAGCAAGCAATAGACCATCTGTCGGCGCACATACTCCTTGTGTGTCATAAAGAGCTCGCCCTCTAACATGCGGAAGATGCATTTTGCAACGCTGTATTCGGTTTCGAGGTACTCGGCTGTCCTGGGTCAACTATAGTTGACATGTGTCGAGGAAGTTCATTACATTTGTAGCTAGTGGTGACATTCAGGAATGCGCGCAGAGAGTTGTCTATACTCTCTTCCTCCTGACATCGCGTCGATACAATGTCATCAAGCTCTGCGTGGCACGTCAGTCTCTTGTAGTGGGGTTACAGCAACACAGATGTCCCTCACCATCCCAGAACTGTTGCTCATTCTCGAGGTTGTACGACACCTCAAATGCCATACTGTGTTCGCGGACCAGCCACCAGAATCATTGTCCCCGGCAACGCAGGCTCTGGGAGTTGTCGTGCGAGGCGCGAACCGGTCTGTGGTGTTTAGTTGTTCGCGTCTACACTCCGAACAGGAAACCGAGATACCGCCGGCGTAAGTGCGTCACTTGACCCCAACGGGGAAAGGTCGCGTCTGGAACTTAGACGCGCGCTTTCCTGCTGTGTATTCGTTCACATCAAGATGTTAATCTGCTTTGCAGAAAGAGAGGATTCTATCCCATTTCGACCAAGTGACTTGTGAGCGAAAATTTGTTACTATTCAGCAAAGCTGCTTCCTCTAGATACTAAAAGTCGTGTAATGTCCGTCAGAAACCTGACATACGACTTGCTTCGAATATGCGAATTTAGAGTACAGTCCTGGTGAAAGTTTGGTCGCCTGCAGGTCTTTGGCAAAATACATTTTGAAAGACAGTTACGTCACTTACATCAGGCTCTACAGAAACGCATTTGAAAAGGAAAGAACTTGGCTTGCACAACATGAATCTACATCGACAACAATGGCTATGAGGGAGAACAAGAATCGTTATTCATTTGCTATGGTCTGTGAGATACATGAAATTCTGATTGAGTGAAGAGATGTTCAGTTCACCGTCAATATGCGCCGACGGTTCCACGACCATCCAATCTGGCCTCGACAAGGAAGTCGAAGCACATGTGTGCTATTCCCTCCGACTCGGAAGAGAAACATTCTCCCTGATGTCACCACCTCGTTAGAACCTCGGTTTCCATTCCTCGAACTTGCAAAGGCCGCGCGAGGTCACAATATGGAGGTTACGATCACTTCCTGGCGGGTTCCGAGGCGTTCCTCGCTGCGACATTGGTCTTGTGTCCGCGCCTTTGCTGATCAACAACCATTGGGCGTCTCCGTCCTTGTCCTTGTAAGCACGCCAATACGCTGTGAGTTTCTGACCAGTGGCCAACCCTTCAATATTAGCCCCTTCCTTTAGCAGCAAGACTGCTGTTCTGTACTTTCGCGTTTTCAAAGCCAACCAAAGCGGAGTCTCGCCGCCGACATTGATGAGGTTGACCCTACCAGTCTTAATATGTGGCGTAGCAGATGTGGGGGCCCTTTGCAGATGATGTCCGTCAGCTCATCTGGCGAGAGCTTATTAGTTGGCCCGGATCCTTTGCTTAGATCTGGAAACTGCTCGTTGCGTTTCCAATACAGGGCTGTGTAGAAGAATTTGGTGCTACCGAATCGCACGCAGTCCTCATATAGCTTGGCTTGTTCACGACAGATTGACGGACTGATCCAGCCAGGGCTTTATTCTTGACAAAACATTGAAGGATCATATCCCCCAGAATGTCATGAGAGGTTCTAACTGCTACTCCGATCGCCTCCACAAGGCTACGAGCGACTGTCCGCATCTCATCCCAGGTACCCGTCTCCCATGAACCTCTGACTGTGGTAAGGAGGGATCTGAGAATGAGTTCAACCATGTTGTTCTGACCTGCGGCAACCGCGGCGTCGAGGGCGTTTGGGAGGAGTTTTTTGTGAGCCGTCAGTATAGCTTCGATAGAAGATACGTTGTTCAGAAACAGTTGGGTGTCTCCAACTGCTGCGAGTGCGGCTGGCAACAAGCCTAGGTTGACGTCTGACTTGTCTGGAATTTCCTCATGTAGAAAATAAAAATAATGACCATCTTGGAAAGCTCTCATGCAATCACATATTGATTTCGTATATGCCACACGTAGCTGTTCGGACGCCTCAGCGCTGAGAGGCCAAGTATGTGTCACGGTGTTGACGATTCGACGTACGTTCTCGACAACATCGTTATACCCAATGCGGTACAATAGCTTTCTGCACTTGATTTCAGTTGTGCCGACCGAGAGAGCTTTATTGTCGATACGGTCAGCCCACGTGGCGAAGTCGACTTTGGCTGCGGTCTCGATGTGGTAGTACAGAATAAACTTGTCGAAAGTCCCTGTGGTTGTCAATTTCGTCACAATAATGACAATGTACAGACTCACGACAAACTCGACGGTGTGCAAGCAATTTCTTGTGGCCTAATTGATGCCCCAGCGCAGCAATCACCAGAGCAAAAATCTCGGGCGGTAGGTCAAGGAGCGGCACCTTAGCGAACGAGTGACAGTCCAGCAACTCAAGCAGATGCTATACTGTGAGCGCAGCGATAACGAAAGGAGCTTGTTTGTACCAATGTAGCGTGCGAGTTGACGGAAATGAGGTGGTCGAGAAAGTCGAGGTGCCTACAGGGAGGTATTTTTATGCCAAACAGACAGTTACCTTCACTTGGACAAATTGACGTCACGTAGTACAGGCACCAAGTAAGTGTGATGCAATCAAAAACCGTCTGCCTGTAGACTCACTTGCCTGTCGTCCTGAGCACTTGCTCGAGTGCGGAGAAACGCGTATCTTTACAGATGCACAGCACTTCTCGAGCAATGATATAGATCCCAGCCATCTATTCAGCAGGTACCTGAAGGTCAATTCGCACACCGTCCTTTTCACTCACTGACCCATACTCATAAAGAAGTGATACCCTTCATCTGCAAGATCTCGATGATGTCTTCTCAATCCCTTGTATCTCAAGCCACTCTCATCAGCAGGGTACTATGACTGCGTGAATAGCAAACGAAAGATGGTCAAGAGACGCAATTGTGTTTGCTGCCTTCGCATGAGATTATCAGACATACTCTTGTGATGAAGTGACCAGCATGGCATCCCATTATCTCGGTATTCAGTCATCGGACAGTATGTTTGCAACTCGTGTTGTGTCTTTGCGCACATTTAATCCTTTCCAATCACGTCGAACCGTTGAATGTCAGCAATGGCAAGTATTGAGCTCGTGTGCACACAAAAGAAACGGTATTGATTCTACAGATCCGCGTAGTCCGGTACAAGGAAAAGCCAAGGTATTTACACATGTCGCAAGATTTCCATTTTCTTCTTCCTCAACATCTCTACTGGTCGTCAATGACGTGCAGGTACTTCTTCTCCTCACGCTTCTCGCGCTCCGACATGGGTGGCAGGTCGTAGTACGAAGAGCTCCTGTATCCCTTCAGGTACTCGTATGTCAAGCTGCTCAGCTCCACGGGCTCAATGTCGAGATCCTTGAATGTCTTCGCCTGGGGATCGATGTACTGGTCAACGAACTCGCGCTCGACCTCGTCCTCGGAGTGGATTGGCCACCAGAGCAGCTTGTTGGCGTAGCGTGCAACAGGCTTCATGATGGCCTTGGGGACGTTGATATGACGGCGCTTCTTCATGGCTTCACGCTCAACGAGGTCGTTCAGCTCGGCCATGGTGTACTCTGTTGGTCCGTACAGCTCGAAGGTCTCGGCAGCTGTGGTGTCATCGTGCAACATGGCCTCGAGAGCCATACCAACATCAATGGCATGGACGGGGTTGAAGCGCTCTTGCAGCCAGTTGGAGGTGATGACGTTGGAAGGAGAAGCAAGGCGGTGAAGAAGACGGTCCTCGTAGCCGAACATGGGCGCTGGGCGGACAATGGTAGTCTCCGGGTAGATGGAACGGGCCACCTGCTCACCCTGAGCCTTGGTGCGGTAGAACTCCGAGGGAGAGTCGAGCAGGGCGCTGTGCGAGGAAACGTGGACATAGCGGTCAACATCGTACTTTGCAACGGCCTCTGCAATGCGCTCGGTTCCCGCAACATGAACGTCGGCCAGGTCGAAGTTCTTGGTGGGGTAGTCGCGACCAATGAGGTTGTAGACAATGTCAGAGTGTCGTACGCTCTCTTCAATCGACGCGGTGTTGCGCAGGTCCATTTCCATGAAGACCACGCGGCCAAGGTCACCAGCAACCTTCAGGTGGCGCTTCGCCATCTCCTCACGGAAGGGCACAATGACGGTGCATCCCGAACGTGCTGTTTCCTCCAATTAGTGCCATGTCCTGCTTTCGTGTGTGGAAAAAAGGGACGCACCGAGCCTGTTGACGACATATCGTCCGAGGAAACCTGTGGCACCGAACACGGTCGCTGTGTAGCCTGTATGTGTGTGTGAGCGTGCTGCTTTGCGGACTGCTGCGGGCTACTGCGCACCTCCGAGCGACGAGCGACCAGCGGACACGGTCAGAATGGGCTTTCCGGTCCTGCGCGCACGTCAGCATCCGGCTCCTGGGGCGGTGGACAGCCGGCGTACCTGGTGATCCGGACATCGTGGTTGATTCGGCCTGCTGGGCGGCTTGTCGAGGTCGAAAAGTGGGCGACGCGGATCGAGCGCAGCTGAGCCGGCAGCGCTGCGCCAGAGCGAGCACAGCGAAGGGGCAGGGCCATGGTTGCGGCGTTCAATGGCTGGCGGTAGGGGTGGTGCTGGGCTTTTGGAGGGAGCTTGAATGACGGACGTCGGTGTTGGGGTCTTGGCGGCCTGCACTTCCGCCCGTGGTAGCTTCCGCAGCGCCATCCGTAGTCCAAGCAGCATCCCACATCGACGCGCCTCTCTGTCTGCTACTACTCCACCCCCCTCCCCGCTCTCCACCACAACCCACCAGCACATTCTCTCGACACACACCAACACCATGGCGATGGATACGGACACAATACCCAACCTCCTCGGCGACGCGCGGGACCAGGCGCCGGAAGAGCTGCAGGAGTACTTCATTGCCTTCGAGGACTACTGGGAGCGAAAGCTGTGGCACGAGCTGACAGACAAGCTCATCGAGTTCTTCGAGCATCCCGAGAGCGCCAAGCAGCGGATACCCTTCTTCGAGACGTTCATCAAGAGCTTCGCCAACAAGATCAACCAGCTCAAGCTTGTCACACTGGGCCTGAGTGCAGCAACACAGTTCAAGGGTACGTCACAACGAACACAACACTGCCATCTTGCTGATCATCACAGACGACAAGGAGCGCCTCAAGTTCGTCAACGACCTCGCCGAGAGCGTCAACAAGCCCGCCTCACAAGATGCCTACGTCTACGCCACAGTCGCCGCCGCCAGCATTCAGCTGAGGTTACGAGACGAAGAGGGCGCCAAGAAGAAGCTGGACGAGTGCGAGCAGATTCTGGACAACTTCGACTCAGTCGAGACTGTTGTGCACGCGTCGTTCTACCGCGCCAGCGCAGAGTACTACAAGGTACCTCAATCACACGTGCTCGACTGACTTCTTACTAACACTCCACAGTCGAAGCACGAGTTTGCCGCATACTACAAGAACGCTCTGTTGTTCCTCGCCTGTGTCGACCTCGCCGACCTCGAGCTCCGCGAGCGCCAGTCACGCGCCTACGACCTCAGCATCGCCGCTCTTGTTTCAGATTCCATCTACAACTTCGGCGAACTTCTCCTCCATCCCATCCTCGACTCGCTCGTCAACACACCGCACGCATGGCTGCGTGACCTCCTCTTCGCCTTCAACCGTGGCGACCTCAGCGCATACGACGTCCTCTCGGGCAACATCTCAAAGGTACCTCTGCTGAAGGAGCACCAGACCTTCCTCTACCAGAAAATCTCTCTTTCTGCCCTGACAGAGACCGTCTTCCGCCGCCCACCGCACGACCGTGCAATGACCTTCACCGAGATCTCGCAGGAGACCAAGGTGCAGCCGAAGGAGATTGAGCACCTGATCATGAAGGCGCTCAGCTTAGGGCTGCTCAAGGGTCAGATTGACCAAGTCGCGGAGATTGCGCGGATCAACTGGGTACAGCCCAAGGTTCTGGACATGAAGCAGATTGAGAGCATGCGGGGGCGATTGAAGGAGTGGGATGCCAGCGTCAACCAGCTGGGCAACTGGATCGAGGGGGTTGGCAAGGACGTCTGGGCTGCTTGAACGAACTCCGAAGATCAGAGTCAAGAGTACTGGACTTCTTGATGGTGACGTGGTGAGGCCGTCTCCGCCCAACAGAAAGGGCTGCGCGCAAAAGCTATAAGGAGGACGCCCGCGCGCCATGATCGTAGATAATGCCTGTATGGCCATAGAAGTGGTCAACGAATGAAAGAATCACGACATGAACAATAAAACTTAACACCTGCTTTGCATGTCTCTATACGTACTGTCCTGCTAACACGTTAGGGCAATGCCACTCTACTCCATGAAGCCTCCAGCAACAACCACACTCCCCAACACCCACGCTGGAAACCATACCAACCAGACGGTAACCTGTGTCCAAAGACCCCAAATATGCCACCCCTGCGCTGCAAGCACAAGCACGTCTTGCAAATCCGCACCCAGTAACATGGCACTCCACTGCGCAACCATGACGGGGTTTACCGCAATCAAGACCACAAACTGCACAATTGACAACCACTTCTTCTGCGTTCTGCGCACAAAGGACAGCGGTGTCGCCAGCACGCCAATCAGGAAACTCTGGCTGAAGTTGAGGGTCGCGAGCGCGGCGAGAATCATGCCCAGCAGCAGCAACGAAAAGCACTGGATGAGCGTCACTTCTTGTGTGGAGAGTGGGCGCAGTTCCGAGATGACGCAGGCTAGAGCGATGGGCAGGATGGTAGTTATGTTCGCGTATGTGAGGTGTAAGCGTACGAGGTTGTCTGCTTCCCAGTTGTTGAACATGTATAGTGGGATGAGGCTGAGGACATGCGTTGTCAGGACAAAGAGGAGAGGGAAGAGGAGATGCCGTTCTGTTACGGCTGTTGAGGCTTTGGGAACGAGCGCTTTGGCGCCGTCTTTTTCGACGAGCTCCATCTCAGGTTGCCCAGTCTCTTTGGTGTTTTGTGAGTCAGGGCTCGAAGCGGTGTCGTTCTTGGGCGGCATGGTGGAAGCTGGGTTGGGGATGGCTTTGGTTGAGCGACCGCTAGCTACCCAAAGAGCGATGGAGGCGATGCTGAAGTTTACGGCAATCAACATGGCTGAGGGCAGATAGGTACCGATGCTGATGAAGCGGTTGGCTTGGATGAGCAAGTAGAAAAAGAAACTCTGGTGCAGGTGCTCAAGGAGGTTATTCAAGCTGCGGAAAAGTGACTCGATGGTTTTGCCCAGTGACATCTCGTCGTGCCAGCCATCGCCGACCGTAACGAGGGTAATGGCGTCCACGTGGTAGGGAATGAAGGAGGAGTGAGGTCCGGTTGCGTGACCCAGGCCCTGAGAGACCATACCGCGAAGCATCGTCTGCAGTCGCTCTTGGTATGAGTCTTTGTGATTGAACATGCGTTGGATAGCGCAGCCGATACCCATCTGACTAGATGCAATATGTACAGCGGTGTTGAAGAGGTCGAGGTTGGGAAGCTGTCCGTTGACACCATCGTAGAGAACATGCAGCTTGTCGTACCGATGACCCCAAGGACCGGCAGGATAGTCAACAGCAACAGCACCTTGCAGGGCTCCGCTCTTGATCTTCAGGCTCTCGACATAGCGCTCGTCATGTCCGTCGTGGTAAGCATCAACCCAGGCCTGCGGGCCGGTGGTACTGTCACCAGACACCAAGAAGATGATGTCCTTGCTCCACAGACTCCAGCGCTTGAAGTAGCGGGCCAGAGTCAGGACAAGGGCCACGCCGGAGTTGTTGATCTCGCCGTCCATGTTCTTCCATGCTCCCATCAGTACGATAGCCTCGGTGGCGTCGGCGCGAGGTCCCTGTAGGATCGCATAGACATTCTCGTTGGCAATGGTGCGGTTCGATACGGTGTAGTTGTACTTCTGGGTTGCGACCTTGAGGTCGTTGGAGCGGAAGATGTCCCCCAGTCTCTGGGAACGCCTGGCGTTGTATTAGTACGCTGTGTCGACGACATCTAGGAATGGACGTACTCTTCTACCGACGCATCGATCATCGCATGCACCTCATGTCGATACGCTCGAAAGACATTGTGCTCGCTTCCTGTAAAGTAGGTGTGCACTTGGCCTGGCAGCAGCGCATTCTCGGACACGTATGTGTTGCGCGAGTAGTCGTTCAGAGGCAAGACCAGCAGCCATGCTATGCCGACGACGATGCACAGCGCGGAGAGGTAGGGTGGGATCTTGAGGATGCGGGCATCCCGCCGGAGCGCCAATATCGAAGCTTCACGTGTTAGCTATACTAGATGCCAGCAGAGGGAACCGCAAACTCACATAGCAGAGCCATGTTGCCCGCTGCTCAATTACCCCGCGAAGCAACCAAAGGAGCGACGTTGTCGTGTCCTCTGCACTTGGAGCTCTTGGTTGCAGGCGGAAGGAGCTGCGCTAGCGACGCGACCCTGGACGATCGCTCATCTTTCCACGCGCCTGCAGTCAAGCTAACACCTGTCTCACACTTCACGACCGCGCGCCGCCATGGCCTCGTATACGCAGTTCAACCCGACCCGCTTACGCTCCTACGTCCTCCGCCTACCGCTCGCCACTCGCTTGCTTCTGGTCGCCATTGTTGGCCTGTGGATTGCGACGATACCGCTACCATGGCTCAGGGAGTTCGCGCGGCTCGAGCCGGCTAAGATGGATCTGACCCAGAGTACGTCGACGTCTATTACTCTCTGATCGCTGCACGGCGAGGCAAGCTGGCCCGTCAGCTGGAATATGTGGCACGTGGTATGCACACTGCGAAGGGTTGGCATGTCTCGTCTCAATCTGGACTTGCACGCCCGATCACCGTTGCATACAACGTCCAACAACCCGAACAGCACCCTCTGAATCTTGCGACTGCACAGAGACTCAACACTTGGAAACAAAGCTGACATCCATGCGCAGTGCACCGGCTCAACCTGTTCCCGTTGATGCATCTCAACTTCTTCCACATGATCTTCAACCTTGTCGCCATCGCGCCTCTTCTCGAACGCTTCGAGTCCGAGTTTGGAACCTTGGTCACGCTTGTGCTCTTCACTGGGCCTTTCGGCACCCTGCCGGGAGGAATTTATACACTTTTGGAGAAGTTTGTATTCAGGTCAAACACCATAGTCATGGGTGCGAGGTACGCAAGAAGTACAATGGAGTATATGTTGCGAATAAAGCCTAATGGATTACAGTGTCTGGGTCTTCTTGCTTCTGTCCGCAGAAGTCATGAAACAACACAAGACGAACCCCAATTTCAGGTATGATTTGTCGTCGCAACCATAACGCTCCAGCTCACGCCTTCTAGCGTTGGTCCCTACAAGATCCCCACCTGGACAACACCATTGATCCTCGTCCTTGTCACCAGCATCCTCGTCCCGAACGTAAGCTTCATTGGACACCTCTGTGGCGCTGGGATAGGTTACCTCTGGGCTTCAGGCTACATCAAGTTCCTCGTGCCGCACGAGAAGATTCTGCGGTGGGTCGAGACGAAAGCGAATTTGCTAGGTCGCCTGCCCCACTACGTGAGCGTGGACCAGAAGACGTACGGCCGCTATGGCGTTCTGCCCACTACAAGCGTTCCTATGGGTGGGATACCACGGAGCCCCGAGTCTGGTGCGAGACTCGGACCGTGAGACAACACTGTGCCTCGAGTCGATTGAAGCATGGAAAAAAATTTACGAAGTGTAATGTACAGGAGACCTAATGCATGACGGCGTTACGGGTTTGGGATTGGGTTATCAGATTCAGCATCGTTAGTGGTGTTAATGTATAGATGTTGTAGACGTTATAATAAGAGTGGAGGTTATGAGACAATTCCATCGATTCAGCTCAGAAGCACACCTAGTGGGTCGACCCACTGCAGAATAAACCGGAGCCCTTGATAAGCTCCACACGTATAGCGCACTCACCTGGTGGCCGAACATGCAAGGCCATTGCGACGTCGGGCTTAGGGCGAGCTCACCCGGCATCATGGGATTATATACGATACAAAAGAAGTTTCCTTCATCAAAACAAGCAATCAGCTTCCTTGGTGTAGTCGGTTATCACGTCGGTCTCATATCTCGTCGAGTATGACTGTTCCAAGAACAGAAATCCGAAGGCCGCCAGTTCGAATCTGGCAGGGAGCATTTTTTGCGCTTACGATGTACCTCACAGCAGCATTAGAATGTTGTAGAGACATCTGTCGTTCCTCCAGTCGTGGTTGATAGACATCCTGGCCCTTGATTTTTTTTTGTGCACCTCCTCTGTTCTACACACGCCCTAATTTCTAAACTCCACCCAAAACACCACCAAACACATGCTCGCACCCTCCCAGACCCCTCCTGACACACAGTGTGCGACGAACCCCGCGGTACACTTGCTGTATAAGGAAAGTCTCGGGACAGGTGTTGATTGCGGGACTACGGGAGGGGCAAAGGGCAAATGGCGGGAGGGGTGTCTTGCATATGTGCCTAATGGAGGGGGAGGGGTAGGTGGGTAGGCATTTTTTGCACTGTGCTCGGATGCCCGAACTCTTTCTCGAGTCTTGCATGGCATACATTAGACGGGAAGAATTGGACGGAAGTCGAAATGTGACGAGAAGAAATCATACGACGGTACTTGGATATGGGGCAATTGCTTAGTAGCAACAATACATGGTGACAAAAGATTGTGCTTCATGTCATTATTGTCAATTGAGTGGGGTATCATAGTCACAAAGTCAGACCTCGCGTTTACTACACATTCCTCGTCTTCATCTCTTCCCCTGCCAACCGCTCCAAGTATCCTCTCAACAGTGCCTGCGTACTGTCCGGATCGTCCCTCTCTCTCCTCTCCTCGTAGTGTCTCCAGAACTCCAGCACGACCTCCACAGCAATCAGCGCGATGATTGCCCACTCCAGTCTCAACCCATGTTTCTCACTTAGCTGCTCACGCAGGACACTCGCAATTTCCTGTGCGAAGCCAATTTTCTCGTTCAAGACTTTGATACGCACACCAACATCGAGGGCGCGGCCAACGTCGTCGTAGTATCCCCCTAGTCCTAGCTCGTGCCGTGAGTCCCAGAATAGATCGGGCATGCTATCTGTGAGCTCGGAATAGAGGTTCAGCTGGGCGCGGATAGAGAGCAGTTCACCAGTCTTGCGCAGGATAAAGGATCGTGTGAAAGGCGAACGAGTGTGTTTTGCGGCGAGCATGTTCGGAATTTCCCGAGTCGAATGTTGGTAGTTGGATAGTAGGGTTTCGAGGACGGCAAGTTTGGTGCTTCGTGCGAGGCCGGAGGAGAAGGCAATCTTGGCGAGAATTGTGTCGACTTCCGAAGATGTGGGGCCGGCGTCGCTGGGTGTGATGGAGGAGCTATCTGAGGTAGCTTCAGGTTTCGTGCCCAGAACAATGGTATCGCCGACCACTTCGCTACTTTCTCGAGATGAGTCCTCGAGGTACTCAAGATCTTCTGTCTCAAGGAGCTCTAGGTGAGATCCCTCTGCTGCTGCGGGCAGGACTTGTTGGACCAGCTTCAATGCTTCGCGCTCGCGCACGTTCCATGTCACCACAGTGCCAGAAGGAAAGATGAATATGTCGCCTTGTTGGAAATCTTTCACTTCAGACGGCCGATCGCTAGTTTGCACGTGGATGACCTGTGGATACAGGCCTGTTTGGAAGGGATCGAGCTCGTAGCCTTGAGCCTTGACAAGTTGCGCAGCGATTGCGATATCATATGTTTCGGCGGCACAGTATGCGGTGACTGTCTTTGTTTCGGCATCTGGATCTATGAAGCGCGTTCGGCCACGCGACTTGACGACCGTTCGTGAGCGTTGTGCCTCGACCGCAACGCTGCGTAGTGATGATGTCTTGCCAGCGACCTTGCGCGGCGCTTGTTTCAGCTGTTCAGCCTTGCCATTTGCCTCCTCTTGCTTTTTCTTCAAAACAGTGCTTGCGGTGTATGCTCGTGCATGAACGTTAAGCTGTGATGGCTGCAGAAAGCGCGGTGTATGATGCAATGTTGCGACATTTCGATGTGTGCTTTGCGTAATGCATCTTGTCAGGGTGGAAGACGTAGTCGCTCTAAAGAAAGGCATCGCCGGCGATACCAAATATCTGTCGGCGGATCAACGCTCATGGTGGTTGAAGGTCAGTGCATGAGGCGTCGAAGAATCTCGGTGGAGCATGTGGAGATCCCTGCACGCTTCTGAGGGTCCAGAGCTCTGTCATTGGCGTACGGACGTCACGTCAAGCTACACATCACGACCAAGCTCCGCAGCACACGCCTACCGCAGCTCATGCCCATGTCGCCAGCATGGCTGCGGATCCGAACGAAGATGACCAGCAGGCAGTGACACCGCGAGAGGCTGGTAACGGCGCAGAGACCGCCCAGCACGTCGACGACCGTGACGCCGCAGACGATGGCGAGGAAGACGACGACGACGACGATGCAGATGAGGAACCCAAGCTCAAGTACAGCCGTCTGACGAGCAGCTTGGGGCCGGTGTATCGCAATGGCGACGCGACGAGTTCCTTCCTGGTTGCAGGTGACAAGATGGTATGGTTCTCGCTCAATCTCGCCGAGAGTTGGTGCATGTCGCATAGCATATACTGAGCTCTACACAGATTGTTGGCACACATAACGGCAACATAGTAAGTGCATATGTCCTTGCTCTCCCCTTGTAGTGCAACTGCCTGCTGACTCACATCACCAGCACACCTTGACGCTCCCATCTTTCCAACCACTACGCACCTACAACGCCCATCCATCGGCCTCGGTCACCGCTCTTTCAGTCTCACCACTACCACGTACCCAATCTTTCGCCAATCAGGTTGGCTCGCCCACTCGAGCTCCAGAACCAGATGTTCCTTCGAGAAAAGGCGCCTCGCCTGCGGGCCGCAACCCTCGTCGACCACAGCAGAACCCTGTTCCTGCGACGCCGTCCAATCAGATCTACATTGCTTCTGCCTCAATAGACGGCCATGTCTGTGTGTCCTCGCTGATCGATCCTAAAGACGTCACTCTCCGCAACTTTGCCCGTCCTGTACAGGCTGTCGCCCTCTCCCCAGACTACAAAAATGACCGCTCATATCTGTCAGGAGGCCTGGCTGGTGAGCTTATCTTGACAAGTGGAGGCCCTATAGGCACCCGTGCAAATGCGAATACCAGTTCGGCATCTCAAGCCGCTGCTGGCTGGTTAGGAGCAATAGGTCTCGGTGGTAACAGTGGTAGAGACACGATCCTGCACTCTGGAGAAGGTTCCATCAGCACTATCAAATGGTCCTTGTCAGGAAAGTATGTGGTTTGGGTTAACGAACACGGCATCCGATTCATACGTACGAACCTTTTCCTGGACAGTGCAGACTCCGAACTAGCTTGGAAAAGAATAGGGTTTGTCGAAAAGCCCAACCGTCGCGTCTGGCAAGACATGGCTGCTTTATGGAAGGCAAGAGTGGAATGGGTGGATGACGAAGCGCTCGAATCTGACGATGATGCAATCATGAGCATGAACGATCACCGCGATCACAGCAAGACTGAGTCCACCTTGCCACACCACCGAACACACAAGCAAGGAAAAGCGCCCAAGAAAGAGAAGATCGAAAAATTGATCGTGGGCTGGGGTGATGCTGCTTGGGTTATTCACATCATTCCCAGTGAACCTGGCAATGGCAAGCAGACCAGCGACAGATCCCCTGGTAGCATTGAGGTTCCTCACCGGTATGTTCTTCATCCTCTATGCTGAAACTCTGACTGAACCGTGGTAGCCTCAAGTTTGATGATTGTATTGTTTCCGGCATCTCGCTTTATACCCCTTCCCTACTTCTTGTTCTTGCATATCGAACACGCGATGACGACGACAATCCCATCTCTCCTGTTGAGGGGACGCCGAAACGTGGCATGCATCGACGCGCAAACGGTTTATCTCCTGAGCTCAAACTCATAGATGCTGCAACACAAGAGGAGGTCGAGGTTGATTCATTGACAGTTAGCAGGTTCGAGACCCTTTCCGCAGCTGATTACCACTTAGGCACTTTGTACGTGCCACATCCTAAGGCTATGACACCTGCACAAAAGAGCGCATTAGAAGCCATCGGTGGTGGCATTTGGGATGCGGGTGTTAGCGCGACTAGAATCTTCAGTTCTGGTGCAAGTGTGCTCAACCTCCCGATAGGATCAGACTCAAGACCGGCGTCGTTGTCATCTGCAAGCGGCATCGCACCATCTGCACTGTCCCGTGGGCGCCAGGTTCAAGTACATCCTAATGCCGCAACAGCTGGTCTCAAAGTCTTCATCCACAGCCCCTATGATTGTGTGCTTGCTATTAAGCGAGACCTTGCAGATCACTTCAATTGGGAACTAGAACACGAGAACTACAAAGATGCCTGGGAGCTTCTGGAAGATCACCCAGAAGTCATCAGCTCTGCTAGTCAGTCAATTGCAGAGACCTCACCAGCCAGTACACCGCTCCAAAGACAAGGGAGCTTACAAGACTTCTTTGCAGATGACACTGAGTCTCAGGATACAGTCTCTGCTGCAAGAACGAACCAAAACACAGCCGTTGAAAAGGAGAAGCGACGCGTTGGCGATCTTTGGGTGCAGCAGCTCGTCAGCGCGGGCAACTGGAAAGAGGCCGGGAAAGTAGCTGGACGCGTGCTAGGCACCTCTGTTAGGTGGGAGCATTGGGTGTGGAAGTTTGCGCAGACAAACCATTTCGACGAGATTTCTCCTTATATCCCTACCCAGCAGATGCAGCCGCCGCTGCCTTCTATGGTCTATGAGGTAATACTTGGGCATTACATTATCAACGATCGAATAAGGTTCAAGCATCTGCTCGAAGCATGGGATCCGGATCTCTTCGATATCAACAGCGTCATCGAAGCTATCAAGGCCAAATTGAATGCTGGCGATGTTACCGAAGATTCAATCGAGGGCAATGAACAAGGCCGGGATTGGCGGATTCTGCAAGATGGGCTTGCAAAGTTGTACCTTGCCAGTGGTCGTCAAAGAGAGGCTCTGCGCTGCTACATACGCCTCCAAAATGCCGATGCTGCTATGAGCATCATACGCGACTTTCATCTTGTCGAAGCAGTTAGAGATGATATACCCGGCTTCATCCTGCTGCGGGTGTCTAGAGAGCAGATGGCTTCTGCGCCTCTGGCAGAACTGGAAGAAGCTTCGTCAGAGACTATCAACGTTCTCGTGGAAGAAGGTTGCCGTGGAACTATCCCAGCTGACGACGTGATTACACAACTACAAGAAAAAAAGAAAAAGGACACATTCCAGCCTTTCTTGTTCTTCTACCTCCGGCGGTTATGGAAGCCAGAGCTCCATGAACGCAAAGCTAGAACAGCGAAAGAGCGAGTCGCTGAGGACCGTTTGGCTGCCGACGGCAAGATTGTTGCAGAAGGCTTCTCTGACCTTATGGTCGAACTCTTTGCCGAGTACGATCGTCCGTTATTGATGGAGTTTTTGCGGAAGTCTCAGAGCTTCGACCTCAGCAAAGCCACTGCCATCTGCGAGAGTAGAGAGTACATTCCAGAGCTTGTGTAAGTGACAGTATTATTGAACCACAATGCCCAAATTACTCACGAAGCATAGACACATACTCTCCAAGACTGGTCAGACTAAGCGCGCTTTGTACCTGATCATCGAGAAGCTATCCGACGTCAGCTTTGCCATATCCTTCGCAAAAGAACAAGATGATCCAGATCTGTGGAATGGCTTGCTCGATTACTCTATGGACAAACCGCAATTCATCCGAGGCCTGTTAGCAGAGGTTGGAACAGCCATTGATCCGATTCAGCTTGTCCGTCGCATCCCTGAGGGCCTTGAGATCGAGGGTCTGCGAGACGGTATCGGCCGCATGGTTCGCGAATACGAAATTCAACACTCCATTTCAGAAGGTGTTGCCAAGGTGCTCCGTGGTGAAGTAGCAGCTGGCATGGACACGCTTCGTGCCGGACAGAAGCGAGGTGTTAAGTTCGAGGTCATCCCGTGCGATGACGAGTCAGATGCACTGCAAGAGAAACTGTCTGGCACCCAGAATGGATTTTTCAAGGGTAAAGAGCTCGACTTGAGACCTAAAGGTGTTGATCCAAAGACTGCTGCGAAGGTACTCGGCAGCGGCAACACCACTGCAGCAACCTCAACCAATCCAGCACCCATCCCCGACCCAGCACCAGCCGAGGACCCGAACATCGAAGCTCCACCAGGTCACTGCACAGGTTGCCGCGAGCCGTTCACTCTACCCACCGCCGAAGAAGAAGAGATCCTGGACGCACCACTACCGAAATCACGCGATACCCTGGTCGGCTTTGCATGCGGCCACGTCTTCCATCTCAGCTGCCTGTTACCGAAAACAAGTGCGAGTGCTAGCGTGGCAGCGACGTTGCAGCAACAACTCGCCAACGATGCTATTGAGAGTGGGGGTAGGTGGAGCAGGAGTGTTGGTGCCAAGGTCGCACACGCGCATGTCATCAAGAGCGCAGTCGGGCGCGGCTGCGTGGTTTGTCGGGAGCGGGAAGGGATGGTTGGTGATGAGTAGGGCGGAAGAAGAAGGAGTAGCACGATGGTGTGTGTATATAAGAGATAAGAAGATTTTTGGATAAGCGCTTGACTTCGTGAAGAGTCGATACTGTGTTACTATGGAACTTTTATAACAGACATGACGATTGGCATTCAAGACAGTATGATTAGGGTTGTGGCAGTGCGATGTTGATGGATGGTATCAACTCAGCGCTTTTCCTGTCAACAACATCTTATCAAAGTCCAAAAGACTCATCACAATAGTAATTCTGCTTCACTGCAAACAGGTCGTTATATCTCAACCCAACCCAGTACCGATTAAACTCCGTATGCTAGCGCCCACCTCAGCGGACATGCGCGAACACGACAACACCCTTCACCTCTGGAAAGTGTCAAAAGCGCGCCTCACAACTCAAATCTTCTCCTCCAGCCTCGCTGTCATTCCCGTAACCACAGTCCTCTTCTTCGCCTCCCACTCCAGAACATGTTCTTCCCTCTCTGCATTCTTCGTAATAGCCTGCGCCTGAGCTTCGAGCAGCTGATCAACAACCCTCGCAACGACATTTCCAGTCTGCTCGTTGAATAGACCCTGAAGCTCGGTCTTGGTGGCTGAAGCGAGTTGGTCTTCCAGCGCTTTGACAGCCTTGACACCCAGCTCCTGCACGGCTCTCTTTAACTTCTGGTCTTCTTCCACTTTTGCTTTCTTAGCAGCTTCTTCCCGCGCATCGGCACCGACAGCCTCAGCTTTGCGCTTCTCGGCTTTCGCCTTCTCGCGCCTTGCTCTTGCAGCAAGATATGCAGCCGAGTGTCCCAGAACCCGTCCATCTCTTGTCAAGGGTTGCGAAACGTTCAGCGGCGGCGCAGTGAAGAATAGCACGCGGCCCTTCTCGTCGCGCTGGAACTGCTCGCGGATATCCTGGGGGATGCTGGCATTGGCTTGGTCATTGAGAATGTAGACTTCCACAGGTGGAGGAGCCTTGTAGCCGGCGGGTGGTTGCTGGACATAGGGCTGCTGGTAGCCGGGGGCGGGGCGTGGGGTCTGGTATTGTTGCATTGGGGCAGCTGGTTGGGGAGTGAAAGGTACATGGGGGGTAATCGGCTGGTAGGAGGGTGCCTGGGGTGCTTGTTGATGGACATGCGGGGCAGGCGATTGTGAGGTGTGGTAGTGGCCTTGGTGTGTTGTTGTGTACGCGGATGAGATGTGATGATGTTGAGGTGTGGGCGCTGGCATCGGTGTGGGTACCGGTGCTTGTGCGATGGGATAGTTTGCCGATGGAGTACCGCCGTAGCTGTTTGAAGAAGCTGGAGGCAAGCTTGGGGTCGCCATTGGTGGCGCTGGTGGCGGTGTTGGCGGAGGAGGTGGTGTTGGTTCTGGAGGTGGTGAATCCTTGGGATCGCGCGGACGACAATGAACTGCACCAATCTTCGGAGGAGCATTCTCAGCGCCCCACTCAGGCTTGGGCAGATCGTCTGTCTCTTTCTGGTCGTCCTTGAGCATGTATGCGATTGGACTTGGCACCTTCTTCAATTTTCTCTGCGCATCGAACAGATCCATGACATAGTCCTTGTCCCGAACCTCGTCAGGAAGACAACTTGCCCATGTTTTGATCTTGTTCAGCTTGTGGTTCTCCTCATTGTAGCGAGCTTCGCAGACATAGATCTCTTTGTCTGGAGGAAAGTCGCGAGGGCGACCCTTGTTGTATCTCGTAACAAACATGACGAAGCAGCGGTCAACCACCTCGTCAATGCGGTGGTCGCGGTACTGGCCGGTCTTGACAACCTCGTTTTCCAAGAAGTGGCGGTCGAATCGATGCACCGTCTGCTCTGGGCGGTAATACCAACATGCATTGACCCATTTTCCGCCCTCTGAATCTTGCCATGTCCGGTAGATCTGTGCGACGATAGGTTTTGTTAGATCATTTGCGTTCTGGATGTGCACCCAGTCGCCAACCTTCCATAGCTCGCCGTTGTGCAGGATACCATTAGGCATGGGTATACGACCTTCCTCCATAACAAAGTCAGTATCTGGCTTCTCCTTCTCGGCCTTTGCAACCTTCCGCGACTCTTTCTGCAGATGTACAGCATCCTTGTAGATTTGGCTATCCTCCTCGTTGTATTGTTTGGCATTCTCGAACATAAGCTCGACGTCCACCATGAAGTGGTCGACCGAGTTGTACTTCTTGCGCTTCAGCTTACGCTTGAGGATGTCCATGGCCATGGGAGTTCTAATCTCGGCATGATACTCTGGCATCACTGCTTTGTCTGGAACACGTTCGAATGCGCTGACCATCAACTTGTTGGCCTGGTTACGGGGTTTGCGAATCGCTTTCATGATGGCCTTGATACGCGCCTCCATGGGTGTGTCAACCCGCGGTGGGCGTCCACGCTTCTTTCTTGACTCAGGGTCGTCGTTCTTTGCCTCCTCCCTCGCCCTTGCGCCACCCTCACGCTTAGCTATGGCTGCCGTGGACCGTGGACCGCGCCTCCTCTTTCGCTTGCTGTCACCATCTTCGTCGTCATCCTCTTCTTCGTCGATCTCCAGCTCCTCTTCGTCGTCTTCATCGTCCTCTTCCTCTTCTTCCTCTGGCAACAAAGGGTCTTGCTCTGGGATCTCTCCAAGATACGGGAGAGCTGCAACCGTCTCGGTGATGATGCTCTCGGTAACTAGTCGCTTGAGCTCTGACTCAATGACCTTCTTCACGTCCAGCGCATCCACGTATGCTTGCGAGTCTTGCCTATTGTAGACTTGGGCATTATGGGGAATGAGAGCTAGGTCGCGCACGAACTCGGAAAAGCTCTTGTAGTCTTTCGCTGCGACTCGTGACTTGATAGTGCTGAGAGCCATGGGCTCTTTGATAATGTCGTAGTAGTCGGGCACTGCGCGCTTATTGACCTTGCGCTGGAAGAGCTTCGTGGGATCGTAACCACTACGCAGATGTCAGCGCATGTCTCTAGTGGCGGTCGCAAGACGCATGTTGCACTCACTCGTCATTCCTGTAGTTGTAAATGTTGAGCAGCATGTCTGACATGGCCTGGTACTCTGGCTCGGTAACAGTTGAAGCAGCTCCATCTACGCCAGGGTCAGCCTTCTCGGTGGTCGGCACCGGCGTCGAGCTTTGGGCGCGTCCGGACGCCATATCTGCGGTGTTGTGACAGCGATCGGCGCGGGGGTGGATGTGCGCAAGCAAATGCGGTGTTGGAGAGAAGACGCGCCGTGAACATGGCAGGAACGACCGTGTCTCGAAAGGTCCGTGCGTGGCAAGCTCGACAGGGGTGTTAGCTTCCGTGTTCGTTCGACCCACCATGCCATGCTTCCGGAACATTCACCTGCGACGCGTCACGTCGGTCATCAATCATGTCGCCATGTACTCTAATACTCTAATTCATAGCTTTACAATACACTCCCCACTGCGCAAGCTCTATCCACTGTTTCTCCCCTTTCCACATTGTCTTGCCTTTGCACTGTCTTGAACATCGCATCGAAAGCTCCGCTGGCTGATCGCACCTTCCCCTCTAGCCCCACCGCAACATTTACACATTTCCACTCTCTCCATACGCCACTCACCCACTTACACACCTCTAAAGCACCCCAGCAAGATGCCAATCAGGATCCGATTACGAGCGCCCAACGGGCAGCATACGCTCTCCCTTGACGACAACGCCGCCGTCTCCGACCTACTTTCGGCTATCTCTACGTCGACGAACCTACCACTGTACGAGCTAAAATGGGGTTTCCCACCACAACCCCTTGATCCATCGCTCTATGGGCTGTCGACACTCTTGAAGGACATCGATCTTAAACTCAACGGCGCAAACATAGTCGTCATAGCGCAAGCAACCGGCGATCCCAGTGAGGTTGCAAACCAAGAGGAAGATGGCCAGGCTGTGGCGTCACAGTCGGCGGCACCCCTATCTCTACAGCGAAAGGAACAACCAGCTTTGAAGGACACCCCCGAGGTTCATGTGCCTGACCGAGCTGGTACGATAGTCCTGCGCGTAATGCCTGACGACAATTCCTGTATGTTCCGAGCTGTAGGAAGCGCAGTCCTGACGGATACCCTTGATTCGATGACAGAGCTGCGATCCATGGTGGCACAGAGTATACAGCGGGATCCCGAGTACTATAACGAGGCAATCTTACAACGCACACCGGACGACTACTGCAAGTGGATACAATACTCAGATTCGTGGGGTGGAGGTATTGAGCTGAGCATACTGTCGCAGGAGTTTGATATCGAGATAGCCAGCATCAATGTGCAAGACCTGCGCGTGGATCGATTTAATGAAGGTAAATCACGGCGGTGCATCCTGGTCTATTCAGGCATTCACTACGACACTATCGCCTTTGTCCCCAGCGGCTCTTCCACATTCAGTCCTGAGAACGATATCAAGCTGTTCGACGCGAACGACGATGTCATTCTAGAGGCTGCCCGACAGCTGTGTGGAGAGTTAAAGAAGCAAAAATATTTCACAGATACACAAAAGTTCGACATCAAGTGCAACATTTGTGGGTGGAGAGGTGCAGGTGAACGAGGGGCGGTGCAGCATGCCGAAGAAACTGGCCATGTTGACTTTGGCGAGGCAAACTAGGTGGATCTCTTGAAGAGCGTAGAGTTGAACAACCACTTCAGCGAACCGTATATATAGGCCGTGCCGCTGCGATGTAGAGTTTATACTCTTGAGGTTGCTGGACTGTAGTGACAGGCGCAACTTGCACTAGTTTATACATTTTTTCACCAGACGCCAATTTGAACAGCACATCAGTTCGTTGATTTTTGTTGTTGCGTCCTCACCACTCGACCTCTGACTATTTCAAGTGGCGCAGTTCTAAATCTTCCAAGTCAAATTATACATTGATGTGTTGCCATTGGTGTAAACTTTCCTTACATTGGAATGTGAATTCTCAATACATCTTCTGACGGTTAACGTACCCGATCAATTTCTCACGTCGAGTGTACACAAGGTGAATAGAATCTGTCTTTGTTAGTCTACAATCATGCATTAGGCTACAAGGCGCTTTTGCTGCAGTGAAGTACTAATAGAATTCTTCTAAAGCTCTACTGTCAGAAAAAAATGCAGAAACTTCTAGGCTATTGCATTCGAAGCCGCATCTTGATTAGCGAACTCGGCTTCCATAAACTGATGTTGAGAACCTGAATTAGGACCCTTATGATCAAGTTTACTTTTTTTTTTCTCATCTACTAGTACAGTCGATATTTTCCTTTATCTTATATTGTAGCAAGACAGCAAGACATGGGCGTTGGTGGGTTCGTCCACACCTGAGTTTGCCAAAAATTTTCACTGACTAGCTACTGACTCAAGGGAACGAAGACGTCATCAGATATGGAAGATTGTTCAACAACTGAAAAGAGGGCCTCGGTATTTCAAATTCAAGTGTATATTGCATTTATTCACCGGAATATTCATCAATCACATCCGATATGGTCTAGGTAAGCTCAATCACCACTCGCTCCATCACCAACATCAACTAACGACTTCAAGTGGCTAGGATTTGTCGCTCTCATCTGTTCGCAGTAGTGCCGACAAGGCCCGGGTTCAATTCCCGGTGTCGGAAAGCATTCTTTTTTGCGATTCCATGGTCTCTGGTGGTGGCTGTGAATGGAGGCTGGCTTGAAAGAATTTGGTTCGATTTTTTGGACCCACCAGACTAAGCGGAGCACCAACATCGGCATAGATGACGCAGTCGGTGCCTGGCAATTAATTGGAACTGTCTGACTTTTTGTGCAAATTAGCACACATAGAGGATATGATTATATGTTGTTCTTCTTCCTCCAGAAATCCGCCTTCACCCCTCCCGCCTGAATCAGTGTCTTTTTTGGCGGCTCCGCTCCCAGCAACAACTTCATATCTGGATCTCCTTTCTCCATCGCCCTTCGATACGCTGGCCTCTCCCCAATATCTTTCAAATACCTGACAATGTTCGGGTACTCCTCAAAGCTAACCAGCGGTCCAAAATACCGCTTCGACGTAAGCGAGTAAACACTCATGATATCCGCAACCGTGAAGTCTTTCCCTGCCAACCACTTGTTGCTCTTGAGCCGCTCATCCATCATCTTCAGAGTCTCATGCAGACCGTGCAACGAGAACTTCTGCGCCGCATTATCCTGCGGAATCTGCCCAATTTCAAAGAACGTAAAGCGGTTCATCAGCGCCTGTAAGGTGCCGTTGGAGAAATGATACCAGTACAGGAAATCGACATATCCCGGCTCTCCATACGTCTTTGAGAGCTTTTTCTCAAGGTTCTGGCTCCCTAGTTTCCCGGCCGCGTTGGCAGCGAGAATATAGTCGCAGATAGCTGCGCTTTCAGAGAGTGTGATGCCTGCTTCTGGGTCCTCGATGAACGGTGCTTTGCCGGTAGAGTTGCCGGGTATTTCTTTGAGAGATTGTGGGGCGGCGATGGGGTCTCGTGTGTGGTGGACGATTTTGTAATCAATTGCGAGCTCTTCGCAGAGGAATATAATGCGCTCGCTTTGTGAGATGCCGAGGTGGTGGACGGTTAGAACCATGGCGATCCAAGGTTCTGTTGTTGAAGAGCAAATTTGATATCCTCGTAAGTTGTCGAGCTCTAGTTGTAAAGTGATACGAGCAAACACATAGTCAACCCTGCTGCAGGTCCAGCTATTTACCTGGGTATACAATGGATGCGTTGACGTCAGTCGCCGAATAACCGTTCGCGAAGTGCAGCTAGTACGCTGATCTAAAGCCGACCTCGGTACGCACGTTCTGATATCGCTACCCACATCCAAGTCAGACATCACATGTTATATTGCATGCACCTGGAACTTAGCATACCAAACCCAGTACACCAGGGTGCGACAAAATGTGCTCAATTGCTGAACAAAGCTGGCGAGGCTTTCTCGTGATATCATGCGAACGCCAAAGGACTCGTCTACTATAAACGTCAACTGTACAATCCAGCCGAAGCAAACCCTCTCAAACCCCAAACACCAATGTACACGCCAGAAATGAAGACATACGGACAGCATTTAGAACCCAAAGGGATTTCCGCCACCCTGCTGGAACTTGAAGCTACCGCCCCCACCAGGGAAGCCACCGCCCTGCCTGAACATGAATTGCTGACCACCACCGAATGGTGAGCCTTGGAATGGGTTACCGCCCTGCTGCTGCTCAGGGTTGTTCGGATCATCACCACGGTCGAAGCGCTCCTTCAGCTCTGGGTCAGACAAAACTTCGTATGCCTCGTTGACAGCCGCCATTTTCTTCTGTGCCTCCTCAGGGGTCGTATTTTGAGAACTGGCTTTGTCGGGGTGATACAGCTTCGTCAGCTTGCGCCAGGCTTTCTTGATATCGCGGTCTCCAGCGTCGCGTGTAAGACCGAGAACTTTGTAGTAGTCTTTCTGCTTGGAGCGCTTCAGGAGGGTGTGGGCTTTCTGAAGGAGTTCCTGGATGCGTTGGTGTTGGTGATGTTCTTTGGCGTGGTCGAGGGTGCGGATTGCATCTTCAAAGTTATCCCCTTCCAGTTCAAGTTGCGCACGGTTAAGAAGACCGTGAAGGGAGTCAGGATTCAGGGCCAGAGCTTCGGCACAATACGCTGTGCCTTTCTTGAGGTTGTTCATCTCGTTGTAGGCTTCACATGTCATCTCAATGAGTTGTGTGTATAGCCCCTGTGGTGAGCTCTTGTAGATGTAGCCTTGATCGACGTAGTCCTGGAAATCCTGCTTGACCTCCTTTAGTAGGCCAGGTTCTTCCTCGCCACGGTCGACGAGGAGCTTCGATGCAGTTGCAAATTGTCGTCGTTCGAAGTTGTTCTTAAGCTTTTTAATGGTCTTCTCAAGGTTCTTCTCCCGCCTCCTGAGCTTCATGCAGTCTTTCGAGTCTGGGTCTGATTGCAGACATTGCGCAATGTATTTGAGCCCCTTGTCAGTCTCGCCGAGAGAGTAAAATGCCATAGCTGAGCTTTGGAGGTAAGGTGCAGTGTCACCAGTGTTGATTTGGAGCAGATGCTGCAGGTCAGCGATTCCCTCAATAACCTCGCCCTTCTCAAAACGGCAAGTGGCTCTTGTTTTGCGAATATCGTATGCTCCACCGGCCACCACGATGGCGGTGCCTGCCTGCTGTATGCAAGAGTCCCAGTCGCCCTTCTTGGCCGCCTCCTCAGCTAGAACGGCAGCGCCTTGTGCTTCTTCGAGTTGCGCAATCTCGTCTGACTTGTTGGCTGCCTCGTAGTCTCTGCGCGCAGCGACCCAATCGGCTTTCCTCGCTCTTATTTTAGCCCTCTGCAGCAGCGCACCCTCGAAGCCAGGCTTCAAGTCCAACACCTTGTTGAAGTCGTGTTCGGCCTGGATCGTCCTGCCGAGCGAGAGGTAGGCGGCACCACGCCTGAAGAAGGTGAGGTAGTTCTTTGGGTCTCGAGTGATGGCAACATCGAAGTAGGTGAGGGCATCTTGCGTGTTGCCCGACGCAAGCTGGACGCTGGCGTCCTTGATCAGCTGTGACACCGGGGTATCGGCGGGAATGTCAGCGGGAGACAGTGCGCTTGCCAGTGGGAGCAGGCCCAGGGCTAGTGAGGATAGTCGAAGTATCATGGTGGCGAGCTGCAGCAGTAGAATGAGTGACGGTGGTGGTGGGCGAAGTGGATGCGAGGACTGGGAAGAACACACAGGTGGGAACACTTCAGGGCATGGAAGTTGTGGGATTGGTGGCTTATATAAAGGCCCGGTGAATGCGACAGGTGAAAGTTGTCCTTTCGAGAACACCGAGGGTCCATAGCGGCATAGCCGCATGAACGACACAAATGGCAGGGGTCCCCTGTCGTGCACAATACGCAACCACCCCCGATGACGCCGGTCGAATACGACGCGACGCCGCAGAGCACCAAGACCTGCTAGACCGAGTAGCCTTGGACATTTCGACGCCCCATCACTAACGTTTCTGTTCTTCTCTCTCGCGTCGTCATTCACGTTCACATTCAAAACACCCACAAACCATCATGTCGCAAATGAGACTGCGCATCGACGGCCGAACGTTCCGCGACCCCCAGAACCGTGAGGTCACGCTCCACGGAATCAACTGCGCCGCCGATGCGAAGCTCCCCGCAACCCCAGATTTACCCTCACATGTTTCTGAGAAGTTCTTC
The DNA here is from genome assembly GCA_027946375.1 of Neodidymelliopsis sp. IMI 364377. Taxonomy (NCBI): domain Eukaryota; kingdom Fungi; phylum Ascomycota; class Dothideomycetes; order Pleosporales; family Didymellaceae; genus Neodidymelliopsis; species Neodidymelliopsis sp. IMI 364377. Next base: position 43,023 of record JAPEUT010000052.1, on the reverse strand, counting down.
GATGGCGACAGTGTTTCGTTTGTGAACCGGCCTTTTTCTCTCGAAGACGCTGGCACACATTTCTCGCGGTTACGAGGCTGGGGCTACAACACCATTCGGTACATCTTCACATGGGAGGCGATAGAGCATGCAGGGCCTGGAAAGTACGACGAGGATTGGATCGAGCACACCATCGCAATCCTGAGGAAAGCAAAAGAGTACGGCTTTTATATTTTCATGGACCCGCATCAGGATGTGGTGAGTATGCTCTGTGCATGCAAAGCTTTAGACTGACTGTGTGCAGTGGTCGCGGTTTACTGGAGGCTCAGGAGCGCCTATGTGGACAGTCTACGCCTGTGGACTGGATCCCCAACACTTTGCCGTCACTGAAGCCTCACTCGTGCAGAACACCTACCCAGAACCAGACAAATTTCCCAAGATGATTTGGGCTACCAACTACACACGACTTGCTTGTCAAGTCTTATTCACACTGTTCTTTGCTGGACGTGACTTTGCGCCCAAAGCCATTATTGATGGCAAGAACATTCAGGATTACTTGCTGGACCACTACATTGGTGCTATCGAACACCTCGCCAAGCGTATCCATGAGACAGGCGACCTCGAGTATGACCCAATCGTTGGCTGGGAGAGTCTCAATGAGCCCAACAGGGGCTTGATCAGTTACCAAGATATCACTGTTGTCCCTAAGGAGCAGCAACTGAAGAAGGGTACAACACCCACTGCGTGGCAAGCTATACTAACCGGATCTGGTCGGGCTTGCGAAGTCGAGACATGGGATTTCGGTGGTATGGGTCCGTACAAATCAGGGACAGCCTTGATAGACCCCGAGGGCAGAAGTGCATGGCTGTCCAAGGACTACGACGACACGCGTTACGGCTGGAAACGTGACCCTGGCTGGAAGCTTGGCGAATGCATATGGGCTCAGCATGGTGTATGGGATCCAACCAACGACACAGTTCTCAAAAAGGGCTACTTCGGAAAGGATCCAAAAAATGGAGCAACAATCGACTACGAATACTTCACGAACCATTACTGGTTGGCGCACTATCGAACGTATAGCAAGATGATCAAGTCAATTTTCCCAGACTCATTAATGTTCTTCCAGCCGCCAGTACTCGAGATACCGCCCAAGATCAAGGGGACTCCAGATGACGACCCGAATATGATTTTCTCGCCACACTTCTACGACGGTATCACGCTCTTGACAAAGAAATGGAATCGGGTATGGAACATCGACGTCTTTGGCGTACTACGAGGGAAGTATTTGACGCCCGCGTTCGCTATCAAAATCGGAGAGAATGCAATCAGGAATTGCTTCGCACACCAGCTGAAGGCTATTCGGGAGGAAGGTACGGAGTACACAGGTGTTCATCCTTGTGTTTTTACCGAGATTGGTGTACCCTATGATATGGATGACAAGTATGCGTATCAGACTGGCAACTACAGCAGTCAGATAGCTGCCTTGGATGCCAATCACTTTGCGCTCGAGGAGAGCCAAGCCAACGGTTTCGCACTATGGACCTATGTTGCAACGGTGAGTAATTCTGCCTCTGTAGAAATTGGGGTTGGAGGCTAATCTTGCTCAGAACACTCATTACTGGGGTGATCAGTGGAATGGCGAGGATCTCTCCATATTCTCGTTGGACGACAAAGCTGTGCCCGCGGGTGCTTTCTCACCATCAGACTCGCGTGCGTCGCTTGACACCACCTCTCCCTCCTTTTCAAGAGCTCAAGCGTCGACAGATGATCTCGGCATAACGCCAAGCAGCTTGAAGAAGACCATAACAGAAGACCGCATGAGCTCTAGCAGAAGAGATGGCGACGTTGCGGGCTTGCGTGCAGCCGAAGCCTTCATTCGTCCTGCGCCGGTCGTCGTACATGGAGACATCTCTTCGTACGGGTTCGACCTGAAGACGTGCACATTCAAGCTTGCATTGCACGCACCGAGCTCGACGCCAGATGACTCGCCGACAGTCATCTACCTGCCAGAGTTCCACTACCCAACTTCAACCGTAGAGGTTAGCGGCGGAACGTGGGAAATCAGCTCGGACGACAAGGATGGTGCTCTCAAGCAGACGCTGCGATGGCGTCATGCTGAGGGTGATCAGATCATCACCATAAAGGGTGTCGTGAGGAAGCAGGGCGGTGCGCTAGCGACAGATGAGGACGAGGGGTATCTGCAGCAGTGCCAGAAGCAGAGCTGTGCAGTTATGTAGGTCCCAGGATGGAACGAAGATCATCACGCGATGGTTACACGATTTCCCCGCGATGCATCCCCCACATGTGCAGTTACGATGGCGATGTCGGCTATCGGTGCTGGGCGTGTGTTGTTGAGTGGTCGTGAAAGGTCTGGCCTATCAGAACCCACTCTGATGTAATGTCATTCGACTCTCAGGTCACGCTGTCAGCTCCGTTTGCGAACAAGGTTATTCGGACCTGCACTTGCGCCTGATACTCACCGTACTGCACAGAGCTGTGGCGTGGTCAGTCGATGGCGATGGCTAAATGGCCAAATGTATATAGATGCTGGTGGTGCCCGGTGGACCTTGCCATGCATAGCACTTGTACCTGCCTGCTAGGCAGCTGACACCGCGACGCGTTTGCCTATCGAGACGCGTCTGTAAGACGGCGACGTGAATTATGAGTCTCGTCTCCTCACCGTACATTGCACAAACGAGCGCGCCATGTTTATGCCTCCAGCGCCCGTGTGCTAACACGTTGCACCCTTCACCGGCTTTTGGGGTGAGCGGTCACGGCCAAAGCTTCTCGTCCAAACTTGTGTCTCCCCCAGTCTCTCTCCCGGTAAATCTTCTTGCCCGAAAGCATCCTACGCTCCCAGCCCACGAGAACCCCGCAGACCAGCATCACCACGATCTGCACCTGTATTGACCACCGGCGCAGGACATTTTCTCAGGGCTTGGCCTCGTCCCACGAAAGTCGCACATTTCGGCAGCCGCCTCCACGATGAACGCTGCGGCGGACGGAGCCCCGCAAGCTCTCCAGAATGGCGGCGGTGGTGCACCGCAGAGCAACGGCCACACGTCCGACTTTTCGCAAGTCCTCGAGGCTATACAGGCCGTCTACGCGCCCACGTCGAGCAACGATACTCGCCGCCAAGCAACCGAATACCTCGAGCAAGCCAAGCGAGACCCCGAGGCTCCTTCACATGGCTACACGTTAGCGGCCGACCAATCGCAGCTCGTCCATGTCAGATATTACGGCCTCGGTCTGCTGGAGTACTCGATCAAGTACAACTGGGACGAGTTCACGGCCGACCAGGGTGCTGTGCTGAAAGGCTATGTGCTTGAGCTTGCAAGGAACGTCACAGAGAGCGACCAAGCGTACTTCAGAAACAAGGTTGCTCAGCTATGGACCGAAGTTGCGAAACGGAGCTGGGGCGCCGAGTGGCTGAATATGGATGAGCAGCTCGTCTCGCTCTGGACAACTTCGCTGCACCATCAAGCCATTGTGCTGTACGTTCTTGAAACGCTGTCCGAGGAAGTTTTCAACCGTGAAGATGCAACGGCAGGTCTGCGAGGAAGCGACTTGGGTCGCGCGTGTGTGGAGATCTTCACGCCACTACAGGTACTGACGGAACAGCTACCTACACGCGACAAGGGCTTGGACGTGCGCTGTGGAGACGAGGGGTGGTTGAAGAGATTGTGTGATAATCTGGGTTGGTGCCTAGGGCAGGACTATCAGAACCAGGAGGCGGTCCGTTCATCTGCAGTCAAGACAATGAACGCGCTGAGAGCCGCTATGCCCTGGATCATCCCTAAGGCTATAGCTGCGACGCAAGTCATTGAAGCGGTATGCAAGGCTCTTGCCGTACCGGTAGTAGAGCTGCAGCTGGTATGAGATACTTCAACCGTAGGCTATGGCCACTGCTAACAAGATCAGGCTGCCGTCGAAGTCCTACAGTCCATCTACGGACGGAGCCACCTCCATGATGATGAGTTCCAGGAGTTGGTGTGTCCAATGTTCACACCCGGCAGTGTCTCATTGTTACGCGAGGTATACAATTGGACTCTGTCAGATATGGACATTAATGATTTGGACGACCAAAAATACACCTTGTGCAAGAAATTGTCGGAGGTAAAACAGCCCCTGTTCGACACAGTTTATCCTAGACACCTGACTAATGCTTCTGCAGTTGGCTAACAGTCTTGGCTTATTTATTGAACAAAAGCCACAGAGCGTACCAGAGGGAAGCGACCTTGCTGGCATTTTTGGTTTTCTGTACGACATCTTACGGAACCCTAGTCTTGTCGTTTCGATACCTGTACTCCATTGCTGGACGAAGCTTCTACGCTCACGAATTGTTCGAGACTCTGAAGTAGTGACATCGATGGTCGGCGGTCTTCTGGAAACATGCTGTGCACGCTTGATACGCTATGAGTCGCTGCCTGAGGAAACAGAAGATGTCACTCTACAGTTTCTGAACGAGGATATCGACACAGTACCGGAACGACACGCCTTCCTGGGCAACTACCGAAGATTCTGTGCGGATGTTATTGAAGTCCTTGTTCGAAGGACGCCGGTCGAGGCCATGCAACACATTCTTAGTCAGGCTACCCACATGCTACAAAATCTCTACGGCGACAAATCTGCGTTCCACCCGCAGACTTTTTCCAAACACTCCGCCGCTGTTCTTCAAGTCGATGCACAGGTCACAGTCATCGACGCCGCTATCAAGGGCTATCTGAAGTGGCTCAACACGCAAGGCGAAGATATGCAAGAAGATGAGCGAAAGCGTGCAACCATGGAGAACTCATTTGAAGAATGGGGCAGGCAGATCTTGCAAGCGCGGTTCGAAGACCCTGAGATCGCAAAGAAGGTCATCTCACTCATGTCTACATTCTCTACCAAAGCATTACCAGACCGCTCTGCCTTCGCATTGAGTTTCCTTGAGTACATGCTCACAATACGACTTGCCGACGACTCCGAGTTTGCCCAGTATTCAGACGCGGTGAAAGACCTTGAGCGTATTTGTAGTCTCGAGATGCAGAAGCTGGCGATGAAGTTCGCTGATGACTTTATGAACGTTTACGACCAATTAGAAAACAAAGTCAACGAGATGATCGCTGATCCTACGACCGACGAACGCCAGCGGATGGCTTATTCCGCCTTCCTTTTCATCATCATTCATCGTTGCACGACATTAGACAAAGCCACCCAAGAACAGCGCATGAGGTTGATGCTGAACCAAGTCAAGGACGCTTGGAGCAATGATGACTTCTCCAAGTCTATATCAGGCTTTCAATCCTTCTGCGGCATTCTTGGTATGGGTCAACTCCCAGAATTCCTATCTGCAAACAACTTCCGCGGTGTGCAGGACTGGTCGAACCAGCCGTTGGGAAGTGACGGTCAAGCGTTGCAGGCGGCCGTCCTGGAACGTTCGCAACAACTGCCACTGCGATTGACGAAGACTCTACTTGCGGCTTCAACGGAGAAGCTACGTGAGGGATCTCCAGCATACGAAACAGCTGCTGCGCTGTGGGCTGAAGCAATCCCGACACTCCTTCCCAATCTCCTACAGCTAGTCAGCCATGCCCAAGCCTTCAACGATATCGACAGCAACTGGTCGCACTTGCCTCCAGAGTTGCAACAGGTCATCCGCAGGGTACTGACAGATCGTTTCTGGCAGGCTGGTATCTCGACAGAGAGCAGAGACGATTTCTTTGCTCGCGTGAGCGGCTCAAAGTCAACTTACGAAGGCTTCGCATCGACAATTAGGGGTACCGTGCGACAGATTAGGGAAAGCTCGTACTACATCTTGTATTCTCTCACAAAGTTCCGAGACCATTTTTACGGCATACAAGAACTTCCTGGGCCGTTGAGTCAGGCTCTTTTCGGCCACGCTCACGCTTTGACTGCACATCACCTGTCAGTCCTGTTGACTGTTTCGACACATCTTATCGAAGGTTGCCCAGCGCATCTTCGGCCTCACTTCTTGCCACCCATGATACAAGGTCTGTTCAGGGAGTTGGATGGGAAGATTTCTGCTGAATGGAACGAGGTGGCTCGCCAGGTAGCGGAGTCAGGGGACAACGACAACTTGACAGACGAGATGAAGACAGAGAGTATACTTCGACAGCTCACCTATTCATCGGTGTCTCTGGTCGCTGTCCTGCTAGACTCACGACAAGGCACGTCAATAACCTTTTCACAACCGGCTCAGGCTATTTCATTGTCGTGTTCGGTCGTGTATACTCCAAGGTCATTGAAGACATCGCTAACGTGTAAGCAGAATTTGGCCGTTCAGAGGATCAGAGCCAAAGAGACAACAGTGGACCTCCAATGTGCGACTTTTTGCTCTCCACTCCCGCCGTCCTCGAGCCCATTTTGATGTTCTGTAACTCCACTATTCGAGTTCGAGACACGCGGTCCGTCGTCACTATCGTCCGCGTCCTCCGCAGCCTACTCCCTCGCTTCAAGGAAAAGAGTCCCATTCGTGACTACTTCTGCAACGACATTCTGAAGTCCGCCATTACTTCACTCCATGAACCATACTTTGTCGACTGTCAGAAAGAGCTTGCATCTCTCATCGCAGGCATAATTCACCTCGACGAAGACATTCCTCGCTCCATAATCCTCTCCCTGCCGGGCATGGGCGACCAATACCGTGTGGATCGCCGACTCGCGAAGTTGCGTGGGTCAAACAGAAGTGACGAGCGAATGCAGCGATCCATCATACTCGACTTACTAAGCAGCATCAAAGGAGTAAGTATCCATGAGCAAGGCAAGATTCAACGAAGTCAGCCGAAGAAAAGATCGGCGGCTATGGAACAGTATATGGCTGTCGATCAGGCACCAGCTATCGTACGCGGCACGAGTCCGGGCCTGGCAGGCGTAGCGGATATGTTCGGAGAGTCGTAGAACGACATCAAAGTAGACACTGGACCTCTGCAGGGGTCGCAGTGACTTCCTGGTAGATGGGTACGCTGTACACATGAGCTCGGCGACACAGCTTACTCGCATGGGGGGTCAAGGCTTTTGACCTGCTGGGTGAGATCGACTTCTTCAACAGAGAATGTCCAGAAATTGGATTTGAATGTTTGATAAGCATAGCGGGGGTTTGACTTCTCAGGTGCTGGTGGTTTGGTGCGACTATTGTTACAGTACGCATTGGGGATTTAAACATTAATCAAAGCATTAGACAGCCAATATATCAGTACTCAAAGGCCTGACTTGTATTGAGCGTGGTTCTGAGTGAAGGGCGGCTGACCGGTCGATACACAATTGATCGAATGGTTAGCTCTGCATGTCAGCATGTCGTTACTTCCTTAACTGAACAGCATTTGCAGTAGCCCTACTGATCTTCTGGATGCTTTGACTCATCACGTAATCCTGCATATTTCATGTTCACAACAATATACACAGTGTCGTATAATGGCAGACATCCCTATTGTCAACTTCAGTGCTTATTCAGGCGAACACACAAAGGCCAGGACCGCAAAAGAGGCAGGTGATGCGTTTCGGGATGTAGGTTTCGTGCATTTGAAGAATCATGGTGTAAGCCAAGAGAAAACACAGGGGTGTTTCGATTGGGTGAGTTGAAGCCAGCTCTTATCGCCGTATAAAACAACTTCAAGGGCAATGACTGAATCTTACAATCGAGAAAGTTCTTCGCCTTACCTCTAGAAACAAAAATGAGAGCTCCTCATCCACCTGGTGGAAGTCACTATCGTGGACACGCTGCACCTGGCCTGAAGAAGGTTTCGTAGCACGCCTGCGATACCAAAGAGCTCGCTAAAGCTCGTAACGTACTTGATTACAAAGAGTCACTTAAATCTGGCAACGTCAATGATACTTTGCGAAAAAATACCTGGCTACCTGAGAAGGACCTACCTGGCTTCGGTACGTTTACGGAGAGCTTCTTTGCCTCCTGCACGGATCTGGTGGTCCGAATTCTGCAGGCCCTAAGCATCGTACTCCAAGTCAAAGATCCTGGCCTCTCCTCCACACACAATGCCTCACTGTTCCAACTTCGCCTTCTCCACTATTCCTCTATCGCATATTCGGAATGGACAAAGGGAAAGAGGAGCAGAATCAATACACACTCTAGTTTTGGAAAATTAACACTACTCTTCCAAGATGCTGTTGGTGGCCTGGAAACTGGGGATCCGCACTCCCCTGGAACTTTTAGAGCAGTAGAGACAGTAGAAGGCGCAGTAGTGGTGAACATTGGTGACTTAATGGCGCGATGGACTGATGATAGGTGGAGTCGGTTTGTCGCAGTTGCAGGAAGGGTAAGTGGTGCGCGATCGCTACTCGATTAAGTGTTTTGCGACAGCGAATATGGAAACAGTCGTTGATGCGCTTCCGGGATGTTGGGACAATAATAATTCGGAGAAATATGAAAATGTTACGGCGTGGGAGTATGTCCAGACGCGTATGGCTGCGCTGTAAGAAGATAGTAAAGAGTAGTATGGTCATTTGTAATTATGATGACATATTTGATTGAACTGAATCCAAAGGCATTGGGATAAAGACCGGAACTGTCGTGAAGCTAACGTCTGTGTTATGCTCCAGCTAGACTGACGTCTGAGACGAGGCTTCGGGTCAAAGCTGGTTATGCTTACCAGAAGAGTGAGAAATGATCGTATTAATCTTGAGCTTGGTGAATTGATTGCAGAACGTATACGCTTTGACTGAGTCCAGATTGTTAGTCTACACTTAGGCCATGGGCTGATATTGTCTCAGCGTGAAGTTCTCGTGTTCTGCGCAACTGCTCACTGAACGCTCACAACAACGGTGGGCGAAGGTGTTCATGACTAGCAGATCAAATCAAGCACAGCGCATGTGATAGCATGTCGTACGTTGCTTGCTTGACCTTAGTGGATATGACCATATTGCTAACCTTCATGATCGACCTCAACCTACCTCGGATAGTTTCAGTATTGCGCAAGGCTACCCTTTTGCCATTGTACACGGCATCCACGGGCTGGTGCCTGATCTACATGAAGATTTTATCGCCAACCGCGGATCCCAAGCTCTTCATTGCGATGTTCGTATCGTATCGGTGATTGCCTCGTCAGCTCGCCGGCTGCAGGAGAAAACGAATCCAACGTTTCAGGGTTCAGACTACCAAGCTTCCCTCCAAGCCGATCGCCGCCGTCACTCAGGGTTCTCGTCTGCATGGCGTTGCTTGATCCATCCTTCCTGCAAGTTGTTCAATGTCGTTATTATTGGATTCATTGCTACAGCACGGTATCCCTGCAAAGTGATGTTCATCGCTTGTGGCCCAACATTCTTGTGTTTGTCATAGCGTCGTTGGCCGCACCCAAAAGGAGTACACGCGATGCATGTGCTCGTACCAGGCCTGCCTGGAGCTAAACCACAGCCAACCTAGCTGAGTGTTCATATGTCTTGGCCTGCAGGAACCAGCCGTGGTCGGACTGCGATTCGCTCCCTGCACCAACTCCTATCAGCTTTGGAAGATCTCCAGATCCTTTTTCGTCGTACCGGTCTGTCCGCGCCGTGCGCTTATCACATTTAGCTGACGGGCGGGGTCAATACCTGCTCCCACTTGCCTTGTGCGGATTGGTTCGACGTACAGCCCCTGGGGCACGCCGGCCGTTCACATCCTTCGAATAGCCAGCCCTCATTTTACTATCGTATCGTCGGCTCATCCGCCAACGGCGTCTGTTAGGGTAAAGCCATGCTCTTTTCTTCGCGTCTTGTCCCATGGCTTGACACTTCTTGATTATCTGTCACCCCTCTCACGTTTTCTCGTCGATCTCTCCTTGGTACATTTGTTGCCGCTGTCACTCGTTTAATCACTCACGTTATGCCATCATGATGCCCAAAGGGTTCCGTTTCTCAGCCGCGCATCTTGTTTTCTACATTTCTACTTTCATTATAGCGACACAGTTATGGTCTCTCTGGAAACAGTCTTCGGGTGGTTTCTACCCACACAAACCGCATGATTGGAACTTCAATGCAGACCTGCACGCCAACATACACACCTTCAGCCATGAACAATGCGACATCTCGTTCCCAAAACTGTACCACAGCCTTGATCAGGCGATAGCTCGCCGGCAGGGGCGCAAGGTGCACATCAAAGATATTGAGATTGCAAAGGGTCGATGCATGCTTCGTCTCATGGTGTATCAAGGCGAGGTATATACTCTGACATCCATAACTTCCATATCCAAACTGACATGAGGAAAGCTTTTTGTAGTTGACTCCGGCAAGCCAGAAGAGTGCTATGTAACGAATGGAAACGAGCGCGAACGTATCCTCGGTACTCTCGCCCAGATCGATCGGGCTCTGTCCACTTCGCCAGCTTCGGACCCTTCAATACCCAACATTGAGTTTTCCCTGTCCCTCGACGATCTTCCACGCCGGTCCAAAAGCAAGGGCGTCTTTTTCGGCTATACACGAAAGGAAGGCCGGGAATACAATGACATCTGGATGATGCCGAACTACGCCTACTGGTCGTGGAACTACACTCACGCGCCAAGCTGGAACAGCATCCGTCGAGAGATCGAGTTAAAGGAAAAGGAAGTGCCCTGGGAGAAGAAAGACCCACGTGTAGTCTGGCGGGGCAAGATCAAGATGGCGAAACTTCGAAAAGAGCTTGTGAAGGTTAGCGAGGGCAAGAGCTGGAGCGATATCAAACCTGTTGTGATCAATAACGCATCCGACGTACACACCAAGGATGTCATGAACTTGCGACAGTTTTGTGGATACAAGTTCACTGTCCAGACTGAAGGCACTTCCTACTCCGGAAGACTCAAGTACCTTCAGCTCTGCCGCTCCGCTCTAGTCACCCACCCCCTAGAGTGGCAAGAGTTCCATACTCATCTTATGCGCCTTGCTGGCCCGGATGTCAACTATATTGAAGCTTCAGAGAACTTTGCCAATCTGGAAGCGGCGATGGAGTACTACCGCGAGCACGACAATGAGGCGGAGGAAATCGCGAGGAACAGCCATGAGACCTTCGCAAGACGATACCTAACACCGGCTGCAGTGAGTCTCACATTACACACATGCTTTCGATGATACTAACAATTTATAGGTGACATGCTACTGGAGACGGCTCTTTTGGACTTGGTCGTCTGTTCAGGGATACGAGCCTCAGCTATATGCACCTGACAAGGACGGCAATATGGTCATGCGAGCTACGCCTTGGACAGCTTTCGCAGCGAATTGGCCTCACGACCCATCCATCATCCCGTGAGAGAGCAACGACGTTCCAAAGTGAGCGAGCATGGCATCAAGGAGTTCAGGCATGGAAACGATACCCGCATTTACATAACGAAAATTCACATCTAAGCATGATTTCAAATCAACTCCGGAATAGCAATAGTGTACAGTCTGGCTAGTAGGGTGATCATAGCTTCGTTCGAGGTCTATGTGTCTTAGACCGATATTAGACACTAAATACTACAGTACTCACTTCATCTGCCTCGCCTGCTCGAGATCCTGCTCGCTCAACTCCCGAAGCACACCTGTGTTTGCGACGCCACCTGTGAGAGCAGCACCCGCGACCTCCTTTGCATACCCGAGCAGACCAACCTCTGTCTTGTAGTATGTCACGTACTTGCTCTTGACCTCGATGAGTGTCATCCTCGGGTCATCGGCGGTACCATCGTGCTTGCCATCACCCAAATCGCCGAACCAGGCCGCGGCGCCCCTGGACCAGACCTCCTTGATGCGCGGGTCTGAGTTGGACGTTGTGGTTGCGGTGCCGGAGACGGAAATCCAGTCTTGTGTCTTGCTGTCTTGGAAGGTGATTTGGACTTCCTTGTTGGACTCGAGGTCTGAGAACTTGCGGCTGTGGTTGTTGGCGAGGAAAAGGAAATCGGGGCCGTCGCGGCGGGCCGTGGCCATGGAGCGGCCGACGGGGCCTATAACTTGTTAGCTGCTGAATGAGGATGGAATGTAGGGTAGAGCGAAGAGCTTACCGACGCCATTGCGGTATGTGTTCAGGATACCAATCTTCTTGTCATCGGCAAGAGAGAAGAATTCCTTGATCTGTTGATCCTTTGATGTCTCGTTGTCATACTGCTTGGCAACAGAAGGGTCGGTCTTGGTGTTGATCTCGCTGGGCTTGAGTTGGTCTGGCATTTCGAACGGTGTTGTGATAGAAAATGGTCTTGAGGTTGTAAAAGATGTAAGTGTAGCAGGGCGAATAAGCTTTGCGTTGAAAGTACAGAAAGCACGAGCAGTTGAGCGCATAAGTAGTCGGGAAGCAGACATGATGGAGTTCAATTACGTCAAATCAAGAGCAGAGAGCAGGCCACTTTAACACCAACAGCAGCAGTGTGACGTCGTTGCAAGGCTTGTTTATGGTGTTGTCATCCGTTTGTTGTGGAGTTCAGGTCGTCTAAGTGTATGTATGACGACTGTACAAGATCGCGTTCCACCAGTTCACGCGTCACACCAATGAGGTGCTCAAGAGCATGTTCGCTGTCTTGGGAGGTCCGATACATGCGGAGCACGCGGGGTCCGAAGGTCGAGAACGACGGGAGCGTAGCGCAGTCTATATTAAGGAGGTCTAGATGTGTTCGCATTAATGGTACTCGTGTGCATGGATCAGCAGCTTCGAGTTCAACAGCTGCCCACATCGTGGGTGACATATCTCCCGCACAAGGCTTGCATAGAGCGAATTTACACAAACAAGCAGCCAACGGACTGTCGAGTGCTGAGGTGTGGCTGCTGTTCTAAGCTGGATCTATTTGTGGAAAAGCAACAGTATCGTGATGGGTTGTCTCAAAGCTTATGGGGTGTGACCAAAGCGCTTCCGAAGTAAGACCGGCTAGGACAACTCGCCGCACAGCGCCGTCGCACCCAGGGGATAGTAGAGCTCAACCCCACAACTCTCTCTTCGAGGCACACCCATGGCCCTCCTAGCACCGCGGCCCGGCCGAGGCGAAGTAATCGACTTCAATGACCCGCCATCTTCACCAGAGCCACCATCTGGAGTGCAGACTGGCCCTTTGTTTACTTCACGTCCTCTGCCCGAGTACGTATCTGCTGAAGGTAGCTTATTTAATCGCCTCCTCCGTCTGTGTCTCGTCTAAAACATCGTGAATCAGACTACCATGAGGGTCTCAAGCAAATTCGCGCCCACCTGGGTCGTGACTGCGGTTTTGGCATCGCCATCTCTCGCACCAAATCGTATACACCCACTAAGACTGGCGAAAAGAGGGTGACGCGGGTGATGCTGCAATGCGCGCGATCTAAAGAATATAAGAGCAAAGGCGTAGGTCACAAGGTGTACGCGACTCGCATGACGGGATGCCCATGGCGAGCGAAGATGCAGCCTCATGCTGGTGGTGGATGGAAGGTTACCGTCGTCTGCATGGAACACAACCACGAGCTCAATGATGTGCTTGATGACAAAGGCATGCCGCCGCGTGCCAGGACAACACCAGCAACACAGAAGAGAAAGTCTGTGACTATGGATGAGACTAGTTTCACTCCGCCAGTCGCTTCGAACTTCATACCACCGGTCCACCAACCACATGTCGCAACAAATTGGCCAAACCAGAGTGCGAGTGGCATCAGGCGCCTTGTTGTGCCAATGCAACAAAGGCTGCTCTCGATATCACGTACCCAATTCCCCATCGACCAATCCATGTTTTTGGTTTACAACGAGCAATTCCAGACTATTCTCGGCGCTCACGCAGATCTCAAAGTTGCCTTTGAGGAGGACTTTCCCTTTGCCTACCAAGGGGGGGTGTACACTCCTGCGAATGACGTCTTGTACGTGGCCAGTAATCAATACAGTTTTGCGACCGGTCAAGACAAAGTTGCCATCATCAGTAAGATGAGCCGGAATCTCTACGGTCAATGGGCCCGCCACCAAGTGCCTAACCAAGTTCGAAATCCCGCCGGCGGAGCTGCCTACAACGACGGAGTACTTGACGGCATTGTCTTCTGCGCCCAAGGAGATATGGAAAACCCTACTGGCCTTGTGCAAATGGAAGCAGACTATCCCTTTCGCATACGCACGTTAGTCAATAACTACTACGGACGTCGCTTCAACTCTCTCAAGGATGTCGCTGTGCACGCAGATGGGAGCATGTATTTTACCGACCCCGTGTACGGACACGATCAGGGGGTGCGACCCCCGCCCGAGCTGCCGAACCAGGTGTATCGGTTTGATCCCAGTACAGGTGATGTGAGAGTCGTTGCAGATGGGTTTGGGCGGCCGAGCGGGATTTGCTTCAGTCCGAAAGAGGGCACGTGTTATATCAGCGACACCGAGTTCATACATGGGAACGGACATGTGGATTTCGAAAGGGCGAGCACAATGTAAGTCTGCTCTGATGACGAACAAAGAGATTCAAGTTGACGGGTAGCAGTTACGCATACGATGTTGGAGACCGTGCGCAATCCAAGTTTCTCATGAACCGCCGCGTCTTCGCAATGGCTGACGTCGGCGTACCGGACGGCTTGAAGTGCGACTTGGCTGGCAATGTGTACGCCGCATGTGGGGATGGTCTGAGTGTGTGGAGTCCTGGTGGTGTGTTGTTGGGTAAAGTGCTTGTGCCTGGTGGCTTAGCAAACTTCGCATTTGGGCGGAAGGGCGAGCTGTTTTTACTCAACGGGAAGAAACTCTGGATATTGAATGTTGCGGACACAGTCAGAGGCGCTCTATTAAGTCGTGATAGGCTGCATTATGAGGAGGCGGAATAGCGTCCTTGCCTTCCAAATGTCTACGGCATGATACACGGAAGAAATAGACTCCATGATATCCAAAGTCTGACAGACCATGCAATCATCCATCACTTCTTGCCACTCCTCATGCATCTCTATCAGCGATTGGCTTCTCGCCAGTCTGAAACTTTCTCACCCTCCTCACCGTATTCAAATACCCCATCCTATCAACAACATCTTCCTTCTGCACCCAAGTCGGCATCTCCCCCTCTTCCCTCGACTTCCCTTCATGCTGAACCGCATACACGTCTTCAACAAACGCCCACTCGGGCATCTCACAACACCCAGCAACAAATACCGTTCGCTCCGCCTTCAGTCCCAGCAACACAGCCTCCTGACACTTTGGCACAAGGATCTGCACGATTCCTGCTTCTGGATCAAACCCGCGCACCAGCGCCGTGCACATGATCTTGCTCGTTCGCGGATCAAGTGGCACCACGCAGCCCAGCCCTTCGCTAGTGGGAAAGTACGGGATCTGGCTCTTTGGTGTGCGCGGTAGACTCGTGTATGGCGTTGGAATCTGCGCCGAAGACGTCTGGATGATGTGCACTATGCTGCCATTGAGAGCATGGATGAGTGACGAGGGAGGCGTTGGCTCGCTGTAGCTTAAGAACCCTACAAAATCTTGCTCGTGAATCGCGGTTGAGCGGTACGAGAAGGACCACGGAAGGTGTGTGGTCAGAGGTGTGGATGTCCACGATGGGGTTGGGGAAATGGAGGACTGGTGGAAGTAAGATTGCATATGCATGGTGCGGAGTTCGGCATTGGTTCGTATGTGTGGCAGACTAGATGTTTGTGCGGTGATTTCGTGGAGAGTGCTGCGGTGTTGTGTGGCGAAGGTTTGGAGAGTATGTAATGTATCGGCGGTGAGAGGGTCGATCGCACGAGTGTCGCCTAGATGGACGATGTAGTGTGGTTTGAAGAGCGGAAGAAGTTTCTGTAGGATCTCGAAGTGCGTTGTGTACAGAAAGCGGGGCGTGTTGATGAGCAGCGGGAGAGAGGAGTTGCGTGAGTAAAGGTTCTTGTAGGCCAGATACAAGTCTTCGATACACTCTCGATAGTAGTCCTGGTAGTTGGCAAGATTTAGCGGGATAGCATGGGACCGTACTAGTTCGTTCTGATCGCTCCCTGATTGCGACAGTGGAGTTACGGGATGCGTAAAACTTGGACCGATATTCAGCTGCCGTATTACGAGCAAAGAGATCTGACCAGGGGGCGAGTGATCTGGATTCCCAGGGTCTAAGTCCAGATAACATACGGCCGGCACAGGTAGTTTCAGTTTACCCATGCCTGTCAAGTAGCGGTTCGATAACCTTTGCCCGAAAGTTGACTTGCCTGACTCTGGCAATCCGGTGATGAGCGTCGTACAAGGCTCGCTAGCGCATTCATCAATGGCGCGAAGCCAGTCCTCTGGATGTGACTCTGGATGTAGTGGGCGTTGAAGTGGATCTTCTTCAGAGTCTGTAATCTAAGACTGTCTCAGTATCTATTGTGATGCTTTGTTATATGCCTTGAGAGCAAAGAAACAGCCAGTACACTTACTATACCGAAAGACCGCTGCCGTTCCCCTCTCGACCCCGTATTCCAAATATCTTCGAACAATGGATTGAGTTTTGTGAAGGGTATTGGTTCTTTACACGACGTAAATTGCACGTGGTTTTTGCCATCGAGACCCCTTATTTTATATACGGGATGTGTTGTTGATACGTATGCCCGGTGTGACTGAGCCTTGTGCCCTTCTCTTGTGACGGCACCAATATTCGCGCCATTGATGTGAATTGCGCCTCTTAGTACTTTGAAGTCAAAATGACCAACAAGAGCAATAGTGGTATGCTTATCCAGATTGATACTGAGCTCTGATGCGTTGTCGGTAAAGATGTCCTTTGGGTTGTTTTGCCAGTTGCAAAGCTTTAAGTTACGCTTGGTGATTGTAGGTTCGGGTTCAGCTTCTGACTCTTCGTATTCTAATACAAGGCCCTCAGGTGGTGGACTCGATGGTGCAGGTAGTGGCTCGAGAGTAGCTTCTTGAACCACGACCTTTTTAGTCGAGGCTTCTGCTCTCAGCCTCGCTGCCGCGATTGCGCTAAGAGGCTTTTCAGCTCTTGTAGCCTCTGTATACCCTGTCAGGATAATTGGTGGAGTGCAGGAAACAATTCTGTGCTCTTACTTGGTGCTTGCGCAACAGGTGCAGACCCTTCAATCTTCCTCCTCTTTCCGGGCATGGTTCAACAATGCAATGCTGATTTTCAAATACCCTCTGTACGTAATTAAGATGAGGAGAGATCCTGAATTCAAAGTTCCACAGCGTGAATTTCAACTCATGTGATAACCTTTAACTTTTGATGAGCGGCTTGATCTCGCTAAAATCATAGTTCTTCACCAGAATTCTGTTTTGTCAAGGACGATTCATTCAGCGCTTGTACGTTCGGGTTGTTTGTCGAGTCGCGTCTCCGCGTTCACCATCTTTTTCCTAGCGTGTCCTAATTGGGATAGCTCCATGCGGCCTGTGTAGGCGGCAGGGCAGGGCAGAATGATAAAAGTTCACGATCGGCAACTCAAGCCTTCAGTCGCAACCTGAAAAAATAACTGCGCAGAACAATGTCGGCAAAACGAACACCAGTCCCGCTTCCGGGCTCCAAAACCAAGAGCAAGTCGAAGATTGTGCCTCCCAAGTCGAACCTAAGCCAGGAATTGGTCGGTAGCGACGACGACTCGTCGGCAGAGAGCACACCGAAACCAAAGAAGACAGAAAAGCCCAAGGCAACAATTGGCGTACACAGACCGAACGGCACAGCAAAGCCGAGTACAAATGAAAAGCCAACGTCAAAATCTACCCCCCAACCGAAACCTGCGACCAAGAAGCCCGCGCCCAAGACAATCGCAACACCACAACAGGTCGAGGAACTGTCCAGCTCGGAAGTCTCGGACGATAGCGATGCGCCAGCTAGAGACATTCAAACAAAGCTGCCGGGAGAGGTGGAGATGAAGGATGCGTCTGCCGACAATGACAGCGAGAGCGACAGTGACAGCGAAGGCGAGGAGGAAAGCTCAAGTGAAGAAGAGCCTGCGCAACCTGCAGCAAAGACTGCTCAACCGTCTCAATCACAATCGCATGCGGTGGAGCTCCGAGCTGCTCAGCCTTACGTCCCACCCAAGGGCTACAACCTAGTGCCTGACAAAGATCGAGCTACATCCAAAGCTGCGAAAATATTCGACAATATGCAAGGAAAGCAGGTATGGCACATCACCGCACCTGCAGGCGTGTCGTTGAAGGAACTCGAGACTCTGGCAATGGACAAGGCACTGAATGGAGAGTCTATTCTTGACCACAAGGGTACAAGCTATGGCTTTTCGACAACAGAAAAGAGCGAAGATGGCCCGCGAGAGGTTCTAGTGCCTCAAAAGAACGGATACAAAGCTGGTAGGTTCTTTGTGAAACGAGATCACAGTGCTTGTCTAACTTGAACTCCAGTACCTGCACAAATTTCGCAGACTTTGCATCTTCAGCAAGTCGTTCGACTACCCAAACTGAGCTCCAAGCAAGCAGACCCAAACACAGGCTCGGAAGCTGCAGCATCCATCACACGATCGACTATTCGCGCACCGCGACCCCAAGTCAAGGGGCTGAAGATGCGTTACCTGCCCCTCGGCTTTGTCGGCGGTGAAAGTGGGGGCGTGCTAGG
This sequence comes from Neodidymelliopsis sp. IMI 364377, assembly GCA_027946375.1. Lineage (NCBI taxonomy): Eukaryota > Fungi > Ascomycota > Dothideomycetes > Pleosporales > Didymellaceae > Neodidymelliopsis > Neodidymelliopsis sp. IMI 364377. The sequence continues at coordinate 24,664 of JAPEUT010000052.1, read as the reverse complement.
CGATACCGATAGTGAGGACGATGCTGTTCCCCAAGAACGTGCTGGACTGGCAGTGCCAAATGGCCTTAACCTACCTACCAAGGCGGCCAAGAGGAAACATCATGAGGCCAACGGAGATGAGGTACCGTCGAAGAAGATCAAGAAGCACAAGACGCCGGAAGAGATTAAGAAGAGGGAGGAGAAGAAGTCCAAGAAAGAAAAGAAGGCAAAGGCATGAGGTCCGCAGTCAAGCAGCTGAATGCATTGCATTGAGGATGGCATTGTTTGTGTATGGGACGCTGTACGAAGTTTACAAGCGCGGAGCAGCCACTGTACATGAGCATCCAGGCGCACCAGCAGCAAGGCGGACATCATCTTAGCACTTCGCGGTGTCCAGAGGTTGCTTGTGACTCCGGAACGCAACATACTAATGAATGAATCGACAACACGAAGCCGACCTTGCTGCTATGGAGTAACACAGGCACATTGTGCAGTATCATTATCGCGATGGGTTTCAGCAGAACGGGCTTGATGTCCTTCAACGCTCTGCAAGCTCTAAAACACGATGATCGTCTGATGGTATTCATCTCAATGCAGGGCAGTGGAGAAAGGAAAACGAGTGGGCCCATTTCCAGGGCGTCGTGACAGCTTAGTCCCTGTAACTAGCAACACCCGCAATTAAATTCAAAGGAGCATTAATGCAGTGATTCGGGTAACAACAAAGGCAGCGCTCAGAAGCATGATGAGTCTACCAATCGAATGCAGGGTCACCTCCGGTAGCTGTTCCGAGTGGCTGTAGTTTTCAACAACGTTGAAGATGACGGGCGACGCACTGACGTTGTAAACACGCGAATGGTCCTCGCGTATTGGTCGCGCAAAGGGGAAGGCTTGAGGCGCATCTGTGATACTTTCACTTTCACCGACCTCTCGCATGGCCAAAACATGCCGATGAGCACGCGGTACGGCTCCAGACTACAACGCGACAATCGCACACGCTGTGCGCACTCCTGCCCAAATGGCGTCCCCAAGCGCTCCTGCCTCCACCGCTGAGCCCCAAACAAACAACAGCGAGCCCGCACCGGCCGCAGCCACAACGGCCGAAGCCACGCACAACCCCATGGAGCGCAGCATATCCAATCTCGAGGATGTGCAGGCTTTTGACCAACCGGATGCCGACCTGCCACCACTCCCTACTCCCGAGGATGACAGCTTCCTGCGCCAGGACTTCAGCGACGACCAGGCGCCGAGCGATGGCAGCGACTTCCTGGACCGCAAGATGAAGCGCCAACTAATGGACATCGAGTCGAGCTTCATACCTGATCTTTCTGCGCAACCTGGAGCTTCACAGACGCGCATTGGAGCCGACGACACCTACCTGTTTGGCGGCTCGCCAGGGACGGTGCGACCCATGCAGACTGAAGACGGCGCGCAGGATGCGCCAGAAGGGGAGGATGTCGAGGATGACACGCAGAATACAGACTCGTCGGTGCTGACAGAAGAGCCTCCAACACCAGCAGGTGCCTACAAGACCCCTGCAGCACGGCGTTTCGATGCGGACACAACAGATGATTCGTTGGATAACGGGAACTCGGTCTCTGAGGCTGCGCCATCATCGCCGTCCGCAGAAGCTGCACAGCGCAAGACCTCGAAAGGTTACGCTGACCGAAGCGAGAACCAAGCTACACCAGAAGCCGAGTCAAAAGAGCTGGATCCATCTCAGCGGCCAGTATCGAGCGCATCGACCGTGAAAGCCCCAGATTTCAGCAGATTTGAAGAGGCTTCCTCGCTCACAAGTGCATCTGAGCCTAGTTTGGACAGCATAGCAATGCCTCCTCCGCCTACCATTACGACAACCTCTCCGCGAGCCGGTAAGCGGCCGAGTTTCCTGCAGCATCGCCAATCGAGCCAGCGATCTTCCATATCCTCCTTCACAAACCGTTCTGATGTGTCTGGAGATGGTGCGAGTACAGAGAGCTTAGGTGCCGACTACGCACTACAAACTGGCGGCGCAGTACCTCGTGCGAGCTTGCCGCATAGGAGTAGCATGGGTTTATCGAGGCTTCCTAGCTTGGGGAGCATCGCCTCTTCGATATCGGGATATAGCGATTCCAACCCATGGGACAAGCACCGGAGCATCAGCGCCAACTCGTTATCTGGTCTACTGCAATCAGAGGGCGGTCTCGAGCGACTTGATGAAGAAGCGCCCAATACCACGACTCCACCAGAAACGCCACGAACATCGGGTGCAAGAGCTTCTACCAACCTGACTGATACTGTGGTCACTAGGCATGTTCAAGATATCCAGGTCCCCGATACAGTCGCACGCGAGTTTAGAGCTAAGCACTCGCGTTCTCCAGATAAGCGGCATTCGGCAACGCCATTCACGCGCAGCAAGCACAACCTTACCTTGAAAGAACAGAATAGTAAGATTGACAAACTCAGCAAAGAGAATTTCGATCTTAAGTTGAAGATCCACTTTCTGGACCAGGCGTTGCAAAACCGGTCCGACGAGGGAGTCAAGGAGATGATCTCTAAGAACGTTCAGCTCCAGACAGATCTCGCAACCGAAAAGAAAGAATCGCAAACATTACGCAAGAAAGTACGGGAATTGGAGCGCAAGTTAAAATCTCAAGAGGAAGGACTCTCGGCCACGAAAGACAGTGGCAGTGGCTCGGAAGACGAAAAGAGCGAACATTCGTCACGAGAGGCTGAGCTGGAAGAAGAGGTCCACTTCCTGCGCGAACGTCTAGAGTCAGCAGAGACAATTGTAGAGCAATGGCAACAGGAAGCACTACAGAAAGAGGCGGACAACCGGCGCATGGCTGATTACATCAAGACTATGCGAGAGAAAAGTCCATCTGGCGAATCCGGCTTTGACGAGGCTCTCAATATCTGGAAAGAGGATCTCCAAGAGGAACGGGAGCGTCGCGAACAAGTCGAGGTCCGCTGCGAGCAGGCAGAGACCGAGCGTGACAGACTTCGCGAAGAGATTCAACGTACAAGGGAGCAGAACCGTGAGATTTTGCAGCACTCCACCGCCAATCACCACAACAGTAGAGCTTATAACAGCTCACGTCTCATCCATCAATCTTTCGCCAATCGATCAAACGCAGGCTCAGATGGAAACGACCAAGGTCGTCCTACATCTGGTGGAAGCAGCACTTTAGTTGACCAACTTCAAAACAACAACGAGAGATTGCAAAGAGACCTCCATGCTCAAACTTCTATGCTCACATCACGAAACCGAGAAAACACGCGCTTGCGGGAAGAGAACGAAGGGCTGAGGCTCACACTTCGAAGAGGAGATGTTGCGTCTATTGCTGGGGATAGCATCCTGGAACGGTCCATCTCACGCAATCATATGAGGTCTGTATCACGCGCTAGTGGCGGCACGCGGGCTACTCAGATGAGCGATTCAGAAAGGGATGATCTTGAAACTAAGCTGGCGTCAGCACGAGACGAGCTCTCTCAACTGAAGTTGCTGAATAAGGAGCTTGACGATCAACTCGTCGGACACCTCGACATGCTCGAAACCGCGGAGAACAAGGTCAAGGAGTTCGAGACGGAGCTCGAAGCACAGACCGAAGACCTGCAAGCACTCGTCGGCGAACGTGACGAAGCGTTGGAGATATTACAGGACAAAGAGCAGGAATGCGAAGAGCTGAGAGCAGAAGCACTTGATACGGTCCAGAGACTCGAGACAGAGCTTGACCAGATGCAGCAAGATCGTGACCGTGTAGCGACTGATCTCGAGCACTCTATTGAAGATTTCAATGCTCTGCAACAGGAGATGAAGAATGTAAGCGAGAGTCTTGTGCAGCTTGAAGATGACCAGAATGCGAGTATGCGCAAGATAGAAAACCTCGAATCCGAGCTACGCGACGCGACTGAAGAGCTAGGTAGACAGGACAAGATGCTAGGCGACGAAAGGTCGAAGAACGAAAAGCTAGAAATCCAACTCGAGACCTGTCAAGGAGAAGTCGACTTTTTGCGAGAAGAGCAAGAAGGCGACAAGATCAAGATTGGTGATCTAGAATCGGATCTCGAGAACGCGCAGCTCAACATACAACACGAGAAAGAACGAATGCGGGATCTCGAAGATCGAGTCACACAAGAGCGACAGCAACGAGACGCCCTGGATAGTCACGAGAAGCAAGAAGTGGAGAAGGTCATGACTGACCTTAACGCACAGCTGACCAAACTCAAAGAGGAAAGCAGAAAGCTACGAAAGAATCTGTCTAGTAAGGAAGTAGAAGCTAACAATTGGAAACGACAACATGACGAGTTCGAGTCGAGTCTGCGTGACGCCCTAGGTAACAGTCATGGGGCTAAGCCTGGTCTACTCAAGGTATGACGCTTCTCTTCAATTCACGGAACATTTGGCTAACGTATCATAGGACATTAATAGACTGCAGCGAGATCTTGACGCTACAGTGCAGGAACTCAACTTCACGAAGAACGATCTCACTGAAAAAGAACAGCTTCTGCGTAACCGCGACACGCTGCTTGAGAGCACTGGATTGCAGGTTCGCCAAAGTACCGAAGCGCTCGAGCGCGAACGTCAAGCTCGACGACAAGAAGCAGTCACATTTGAGAACGCCAAACGCGGTCACCAGTCCGTGACCAGGACAATACACCAGCATGAAACTAGAGTACTCGAGCTCGAGACGCTTCGCAGTCAAGATCGCCAGAGGCTGCATAGTCTTGAGAAGCAGTACAAGGAGCAGTTGGGTGAACGCAACAATTTGCTCTACGCTTTGTGGAATCGACTTTCGACCTTGTGTGGCGCGGAATGGTGCCGCAGCTATGCCCTTGTCAATGGCGAGTTAACGTCCATGGAGCTCATATCAAGGAACATCAAGGGCTTCAACAACAACATGATCCTTGCAGTAAAGACGGTGGAAGGCATCATTGGTGGGTTCAGACAGAGAATAAGGAACACAGAGAAGGACCTCGTCCGTGATTACCAGACACTCGAGCATACACTCGATGGTCGCATCAAACGTCTCGAACAACTTGAGAAGGCGGTCTTGGCGCAGAAACAATCCATTGGAAGACCAAGCACAGTCCGTGGTGGCATGGTCGACATGAGCTCCACAGAAGTCACCAAACTGCGCAACGAGAACAAGAACCTCCGAACGGAGGTCCAGACACTACGCGCCATTACCTCAACTACGCAGTCTGGCAACGATGTTGTAGTCAGTCGCGTCCCATCTCGTAACGCCTCGCCGACCTCCTCGAAACGCGCAAGCATGGCGCATACTCTCCTTCGTGCGCATTCCACTTCAGTTGTTGAGCATCTCCAACAGCAGCAGCAACAACAACAACAGCAACAGAGCTCAAGTGGAAGTCGGACACCAGGCCATCCATACCCAGAGTCTTCGCCACTCCAGCCTAGCGAGCAGAAGTGGATTCATCGTCTGAAAGAGCTGGAGCGTCGCCTGAAAGCTGAACGTGAGGCGAGACTCCTCGATCGCAGTGGAGCACGCAAGAGACTGGAGCAGAAGGTGGAAGAGAACGCCGATTTGAGGGCAATGCTTGAAAGAGAACGCGACCGTTTAGCAGCCGAGGGACTCAATGTGCAAAGGAGCATGAGTGTTGATATGCCATCACGGAGCCGAGAGATGAGTCGAGGAACAAGTGTACTGAGCAGGACCAATACCCTGGATAAACAGCATGAAAGGGACGAGGACATGTACTAAGCTGTACAAGCACAAATGCACACCTTCTTTGTGGGTTGGAAATTCCTTGCTGCGTTTTGGCGAGTTTTCAGAGCATTTATTCTTAATGCTATGTGTTATCATCAAGCACACGATTACGTCTTCACCTGTCTGAAACAGAGATTAGCAAGGTCGTTCGGGCGTCAAGTTCGTGTTGGTGGTGAAGAATGATTATTTAGCTGTAGGTATCTAGTATCAATGTCTCCAAGACGATCAAATTCGAATACTTGCTCTTTGATTCGATCAACTTCCTCGTGTTACCTTGTTGCAATAAATGTCGTTTTTCCACAATTCGAGCTATCAATACTCTCATCTATACTTGGCCTGCGGTAAGTAATGATTGCTATAGATCGGCAGCTAATGGACACTAGCTGATGCTATCTGGCTTTAATCATCCATACAGCACACACAGGACTACATGTCGATTACTTGAGCCCCAATACGTGACATCCACCGACGCTGCCTTCACTTGACCACAGCCAAACCAAGCTTTACGACGTTCATCTGGAATCACAGTTTTGCATCAACTCCTAGCAATGGAACGTTCATCCTCCAAGTTTTCCCAGATCCTCACCTTCGACCATGCGCCAAGCATCGACTCACTTGAGATATTTACCGCAAGCCCAGCGCATCGCTCTTTCGCTAGCTTTTACGGTGTCGCTTACTCAATAGTTCCTTCCCGCTTTCAACTGCGATAGCCCTGCATCAGCTCCTCACAACCTCGAGCTTGAGCTTGACTTTCGCGTCCTTCGACTCTTACCGCTTTACCGAGCGGAGATATACGGAACTAGCATTAGTGTTACACCTTTTCCGAACTCCTACCAGTGCGCAGCTACCTTCATGGCAAAGCCTCTGTCAATCCCAGGACCTACTAGAAGCTCCACACCTGGTACACTTTCTTTTTTTGTTCAACGCCTTGGGGATATTGATCTGTTTAACAATCTCATCTTCGACCGTGAAAGGGTTTACGAAAGCTTCAAGAGGCTCTCACCAATCAGAACTCATACAATCAAAGAAGAAGAGTCGGCACAGTATCAGCTTAGTACAAACGACGATTGCTCTCTTTCTGCTCACGATTTTCGAAACCCAGGAAAAGATAGCCCAGGCAAGGACACGGCATTACTGTTGCACTGCAACAACATCGATATGGCTGTGACTAGATCAAGGGAGAAGTCAACAAAAGCGAAACCGGCCAAAGCAAAACCCAAGGGAGCATCAAGGACATCTGTACCAAGACCGGCAAAGCGCAGTGCTTCGGCTGTCAGCAAGGATGAGCGCGCTTCCAAGGCTCGAAAGATAGTACCGAAAGCTAACAGTGGGAAGAGAGTCAACGGCAGAGGGGCAAGCATAGCTGATGCAATCAGCATCTCGGACGATGATAATGGTGCTGAAAAGCCTCAAAGAAAAAACATAGTTAGCATCAAGTTGCCAAAGAGAATACTGCAATTGAGCAACCTAGTCAACGAAGATGAGCTCAATCAAGAGCCTTCAGGTAAGGCCGATCTCGAGCATAGGTCACTGCAGACAGATGCTGCTCACGAGAAAGACCTTCAGCATCTTCAACAGCAACTGGCGGCAGCCAAAGCCAAGATCATGGAACTACAACACGACGCCGAATGGAAAGCCATCAGCCTAATACGACAGCAAGATATCGAAATCAACAAGCAGCGAGCAGAACTAGAGGAAGCTATCGAAGCCGAGAGAGCAGGGTTGAGTGACCGCAGCTGGGAATGTGCGCAGTTGCACAGGGAACTGGAGGCAGAGCGTAGCCGTCTAAAGGGCGAGTCAAACCTGATTCAAGAGCGAGACGAGTACGAGCGACTCTACAAAGAAGGGCAAGCTATCAACACGAAACTTTTACGCAGCTTACAGGAGAGGGACGAGGAATCAGTGCGCAACTTGACTAGATCTGCAGGTGAGATACGAAATCTGACTGCACAGCTCTCAAGCCTCCAGGGCGAACTCTCACAGCTTAAGCAAGAATCCGCGTTCCTGGAAACTCCTTCACCACCCTCTCAACAACCGTTCACTACTCGCTCGACTACCTCTCCCTCTCCGCCTCTTTCACAGTCCTCCTCCCCCACCGACACTCGCCTCGCAAATATACGTAAGACTTACATCACCGTCAAACGGCAGTACGACTGTTTGCGATCCATCGCGATGAACATCTCCACCGCCACGCGCTCGTGGGATTGTAACGGCTTTGGTGAGTTTGGAGGGTACCTGAAACAGTTGAGGGTGGTTCTTCAGGAGAGTGGGCGGGAAGGGGAGATGCATGGGCGCAAGGTGACGGGAGGAGGTGGGGTGGGGAAAGTTGAGTAATAGTGAGTATGAAAGAAAGAAGGGAAGAGGGCAAAGGGGATGGAGAGAGAGGATAGGGGAGGGGGAGGGAGGTTGTATATCAACTGTATTTATAGGTCTGATGTGACAATTTGAACGTACGGTCAAAAAGTCTATTATGATGACTGGGCTAGACCGGACTGCATGCGATGGAAAGCTGTTCATATACTCATCGTCAGGTCTACGACATGTAGGGTTATCCTTCTTTCTGGAAGTATGTGTTGTTCCCACAAAGCACCTCAATTGTGCTGGGAACGCATACCAAGCCGTTTCCAGTAGATAGTACTTGGCTCTGATACACTACGTATCCAAGATGTCTCTTAGTCGGATTGTTTGAGTCGATAGGCGCGTTCTCAAGTTCGGCTGTGGCAGGCTGAACAACAGTCCTGAACATGGTCGGCCGCGGTATCCAATACAGCTTTCCTCCACCTCGGCCAACTCATCAGCAATGTTGCTAATTCCTCTCTAGAGACTGGACCTTTCAGTAGCGTTGTTCGAAACCATACTTTCCCATTCAAATCCCTCTCCTCCCATACCGTGCAACACGATCCAACCGCCTTCTCATTTCTGCCCGCGCAGTCGGAGCTCGTCTTTCTGGTCCAACCGTGTGACCAAAAGAACTAGGCGCATCCGGCAGACTCATATCGACAGGTTGCGCGTCTCCGTTCTGGCCCTGGGCAGCAAGGAAAGGCGAAGGTGGAAGGTCTGCAAGACCCAGGTCTGGTCGCACGCTCTGTATAAGGGCAGGGTCAAGGGGCATGTCGTATTCGTTCGAGTACTGTGGATACGTGTGGTGTTGTTGTGCAGCTTCGATGCGTAGCTGGCTGCTGGGGGAGTCGCCGCAGTCCGCGGGCAGAGGACGGGGAAAGTGAGTAGGTGCTGGTAGGGAGAGGTGTTGCTGTTCGTTGACAGGTGGGGAGTATTGCTGCTGATTATTGGAGGGTTGCGATGAACGAGACTGGTTTGCCCGCATAGCTGAGAGGCCTTTGTTCATTTCGCTGCACTCTGGACAATTGCGGATCACCTGACTGACAGTCTCTTTGATGCGCACCCAGTGGTAGAGCTCGGCGATCGCAGCCGTGGTTTTGTTTATGCCGCCATGAGACTTGTGGTGGACGTCGCGGGCAATTTCGTACTGCCGTTGCGCATCAGATATGACCTCCTTTCCTTTGAGCCATAGCTTCTCCGGTTGGTCGTCTGTTCCTGGTGATAGCTTGTAGTGTGTGGCTGCGCTGCGAAGCCGGCTTTTTTCAGCCCTGTCAGCGCCGTTGGGATACTTTCCGTTCTTCAAGTAGAAGCGGATCTTGTCGAAACGCTCTTCTGGAACAAAGTCGTCGTCTTGGCCCAGATCACGCCCATAGATGATGGCATCCACTAGCTCGTCGGGGTAAGACTTCAAGTTGCCGCAACCCTTGACGCGACCAATGCGCTTGAAACCCAGGGCATCCCATATCCGACATGATGCCAAGTTGGTCTCATAGACCAGATTGAAGACAGAGTACGTGTAGCCCAGCTTGGGAGCCCAATCTAGGTACGTTTCGCCCATGAGGCGACCAACACCTCGATTGCGAGATGCATCAGTGACCAGAAACCCCCCGTTGCAGACATGACTGGAGCGGCCAGGGTAGTTGGGCTTGATATAAAAGCTCCCCAGACACTCGCGCTCCCAGTCGCAGCCTCTCCGTGCCATGTCGTGCAGTTCGCGCCCGTCCTGAATTTCGCCCAAGAGCATGATGGAGCCGAAGACACCGAACCAGTACGGGCCGAAGCTCTCGAGAGGCAGCGGCTCGACCATTGGGTACGTGTCGCCCTTCTCTATCTCGCGACCCAGCTGGTCGCACAGGTACGCCAGGAGGGTGAGCGGCACTTGGTTGGGCGCCGAGAAGGGGATTATGGTGGCAGTGGTGACCCGATCGCGCAGTGTTACCTGGATGGGCGCGATGCCTACAGGCAACGGACCGCCCGGCGCAGGGTATGGGATCTCACCAGAAGTGCGGATCAGGACCGGCGCGGTCGGGTCGTCGAGCATAGCGGGCATGGCTGCGACGAGGGGAAGGCGCCTGCAGCCGCTGTGTACGGGTCAGTCGTCATGGCGTACGAAGAGGTGGTTGCGGCAGGCGACGAGAGCCGCCGCAGTGCACCGGCATGGTTGGTGGAAGTGCACATGTTGCACGCGTCCAGCATCAAGTGCAGCGCCATCGTTCTACCGAGAGGTGCAGGAGGGGTCGACGACTCACAGTGCAAGTGCCTGAACGGCTCTAGGGTAGGGCTCGGGCAGGATGAGAGGTACGCGTGGACGGCAAAGTACTGAGCTACAAGCACGTCAAAGCTTCACGGACAACGGCGGGCGATCTGGCAAGTGATTGGTTGTTAAGCGAACATCTGAGGAGGCATCAGAAGAGACCTTGGACATCAGCGAAGATTGTGTAATTCTCAAACCCGTGGGTATATGATAAAGCCATCACAGCTACTGAGACGACAGAAGTGTCCACCATTTTGCCTGTCAAATGTACCGTCCAGAAAACCACACCATGACATGTCGTCAAGTAGAGAAAAGCGCTAAAACAAATCACCCATCCCATCCTATCCAAACACATACTAACCGCTCGGTGTGTACAGTACCGTCTGGTTCTGGTATAAGTCACACTCGTGAGGATGTTGCAGGCAGTACTTCGGCATCAGAGGGGCTGCCTGGACGCCATTAGCGACCAGGTATTCCCGGAAGTTCAGGATACGTTGCGTCAGCTCCGTAGTCCTCTTGTTGCCGTCTTCATCGCGATTGCCCGACCATACCAGCTCGGCGAGTGCTGCAGCACGGGGCCACATCTTCTGGCTAATCACCACGTCGTCGACCTGCTCAGACCACAGCGGTGCAATCGCGCCTTGCACGAGAGCCTTTTGCGCATCAGTGAGATTGAGGGTGAAGTCGTAGTTGTAGATGCGCTGCCAAGTCTTGTAGGGCGCACACCAGGATCCGCCACCACCACCCCAGTTGAAATTGGCGCCTCCATCTGAAGCATTGGGGTTAACCATGATATCGTAGCGAGGGTCATTCCCTACCCAACCACCGTATCCGCAGTCGAGATACATGAAGTCTGAAGATGAGACAATGACCTTGTGACCAGCAGCAGTCAGGTTGGAAATGTGAGAAAGGCCATTGTTCCACGCTTGCAAGACAATATCCTTTGGCACCTCGCCAGTAGCAGCAACGTCTGCGGAAAGCTTGACATCCTCCCACATGATAAGCGTCTTGTTGGCCTGTTTACGGAAATTGGGAATTGCACGGTCGACCCAGTACTGGTACAGGTCACCCATGCTCTTTCCAGATGCAAAAAACTCTGTCGCTAGAGAACTGAAGTTGTTACAGTTGAGGAACAGCTCATCTCCGCCAATGTGGAACCAGTTGTCAGGGAAAATGTCAGCAACTTCCTTGTACACTTTTCCAGTGACTTCGTACGTCTTGTTGTTCAGAATGTCAAGCTGACCAGGATTGGGCTGGACGGCAGTATGCAGGGCCCAATCGTCATTGGACCACCAACTATCGGCGCAGGTCACTATGTTCTCGTCAATTTGCTTCCATCCAGAGCTAGCGTGTCCGGGCATGTCGATCTCTGGAATGATACGAACAGCACGAGCAGCAGCATAGCTAATGATCTCCTTGAGAGTGTCCTGCGAGAAGACTTCGTTACGGGAGTATGCATCTTCAGTCATCTCTGGGTAGGCGGAGATCTCTAGTGGCCAGGACTGAGAGTCGATGATGTGCCAATGCAGGACATTCAGCTTTGAGAGCGCCATGCCATCAATTTGCTCGAAAATCTTCTTCTTAGAAATGAAGTTGCGGCCAGTATCGATCATGATGCCACGAATGGGATACAGGGGCTTGTCCTGAACTGACACAGGCTGCTCGACAATCAGGTTACCTTGTCCATCGTTGATGACGACTTGCTGAAGGGTGGTGAATGCATGGAGCGCGCCGTAGACGGTCTCGGCTGAGATATCAACAGAGTCGGATCCGGCAGAGATCTCTAGAGTGTAAGACTCGTCGACACCATGCTGCAAGGAAGCATGTGTGTTGAGGATATCAACTTTGATTGTAGTAAGACGTCCAGTGCAATTGCCGGTCGGAGGTGTGCTGTATTGTCTCTTTGTCTTCTTCTTCGACTCAGCTGAAGTCGTGGAGGTTGGGAAAGGCTCAAATTCACGGAGCGGTGCTTCGACTGCCGCGGGGACCCACTTCAGCTCTGTGACGGTCTTGGTAGCGCGGTCGAAGGCTTGTTGCAAGACCTGGTGATCCGGCGCCGAAAGTGTGAGTGAGGCAACGGAGAAGCACCCGGAATCGCCCCAGGCGATACTCGACGGTTTAGGAAGAGGATTAGCAGCAACGGCCTCCGCATTCCTTGCGAACAAGGTGGAAGCCGTGGCCACTGCAGCCAGGAGGAAGTCGCGCATATTGGTGATTGTGTTCTTGATATCTTCGTACCTTCTGAGATGGTATGAAAGCTCAAATTCAAGTGAATCGAAATTGAATAGAAAACAATGAGATAAAGAAACAAAGGGACAGCTGGAAGAAGGATCATCGGTGGACAGAGGCTACTTTTCAAGTTGCGGAGCATCCAAGCGTTGTGTCCAGCTGCGACCTGAATGACAGGGCCGAATCCGGGACGCTTTCACTGACCATGCCGCGTCGGGATCCAGGTTCATTCACTAGCGGTGCTAGAGCTTTGGCAAGATAGGCCAACGAACTCAGCCTTGCTCTCCCCGCCGTGTCCATGTTCACCAGTCAAAGGCACGCTGCGGCGTCGAGATGCAACTTGCCCCGCGTCGATACGAAAAAGTCGACCACACCTCACGCTGCTTGCGCTCCAAGTAAGCCTGCCACCGCAACCCCAATATCATGGGCCAACCGTCATGGCTGCGCATCGGATTGACTTTCCTCGTCGGTGTGCACAGCTCGTCTCCGCCACCCGGCTGCAGATCAGCTAACACGCTAAGACAAACGGCTGTCACCCCAGGATGTGCATGTTTCGTGCAAGGTTACACGCGCGTTGTTGCGACAAGCTGTCAACAGATGTTTTGGTGCACATGTGCATACGGCATGTCGCATGCCAGAGACGACAATACTGCCAGGCCGCTCTTCAGCTTGTGAGCTTGTGAGCTTGTGACTTGTGCAGGCTGCGTTCAGCGGTCGGTATACGAAGAATGCAGACAGTGAAGAATGTTGGATGTCTTTGACGAAGGGGTGAGGTGAGGTTGTATCTAACCGACATGGAAACCGGAGATCCAGAGGCACAGGGATTCAAGCGATGGAAGGAGCGCAGCTCCAAGGAGCAAGGCGCCACTCGCTTTCGGAAAGCACCCGACGACTGCAATGCGTGGATTGCAAGCGACATGGCTCTTTCGAGTCGGCGCGTCAGAAATCAGCCCAGCTCTTCACATTGAATGCTAACCGCGGCTTCTTCGCATGACTGATCCAAGAAGCCCAAATCCAGTAATGAAGGGTGTGTTCATTGAGGCGCTTAGCATTTGCGCCATCTCGTCGCCCACCATTATTGTTGTTCGGGAAAGTCTATTCATGGCAATAAAGTAGGATCTACACTCAATGACGCGCTATCGTCAGGCCGCGAATGCTAATGTTCGAGTCGCGGAGTTTCACGTAGACCTTAGCGCGATCTGGCAAAGCATATATTCGGACCGCGGAAGGCTGCGGCATACATAGCGCTAGGATTGCTTGGTCGTGGCCGCGACACAACACAAATAGGTTTACATAGTACACGATCGTGGTCTAACAGTGTGCAAGTATCCGGCTTCCTCGCTACCTACTGAGCAAGGAGTGTACGGCACCAGGGGAGTCGAGCTTGCAGACTCATTGATTATAGGGCGTGAGGCGCGTCGTGTTCAGTACCGTCAGTCGCGTTCCCTGGACGCTTTCCATGTTTGATGGTCCACCAGTCTGGCGCCGGGACACTGAGAAGCTTGCATACATCTCGTCTTCTCATCCGAAAGTCATCGTACAGATGCTTCCAGATCTTCCTCTCTGCGCAGGTGCCAACGTGACTTCCACCACAGTCAGGCTGCATCTCCTCTAGACCCTCAGTGGGCCACATGATCCAGGGCTTTGGCAGCGGCCAGTCGCTGAAGTGTACGAGCTTCGCCTCGCTGTAGACTTTTTCGGCGTCCCAGAGCTCGTCTTTGTTGCCCAGGTAGGCAGCGTGGTCGTGCTTCCTGAACTCGCCAGTCAACAGGGCATACGGGCGGTGGGGGAGCACCATGGCACTGTCCTCGAACCGCTCGTTGACAAGCTCCATGTCGAACCTGTGCGCGTTTACGAGCTCAGCGTTGCCGCCACCGTGAATCGTCTTGGTGAACCTCTCGAACTCGTCCAGGTCGGGCTTGACGACCATGAGCATCGACGTCAGCGGCCATGGCCTGGAATCGCTCCAGTATGCACGCGGCATGGCGACAGGCGTCGGTGGGAGGAGGAACAGCTCGTCGAGAGGCTTCAGCAGCGTGACGTCCGAGTCAAGGGCAATTACGCGATCGTAGTAGGCGAGTGAAAAGGCCATGAACTTGGTGACGGACTTGTCCCAGGTCCCCGTCCAGGCATCTGCAAGGTCGTCAGCGCCCTGCCCTGCCCATTCCCGGCGAGCCTTACATGCCTTTGGTGCGACTCTCGACTGTCAGCAGCTGTATTGGGTGCAGCTTGACCTTGTACTTGTCGCGCGCCAGGACGAGCAGTTGGCTGTCTCGGTCTCTGGCGCTCGAGACGTGCGTATCCCAGTGCTGCGGATAGAAGAGGACGCGGTCTGCCCTACTGCCGAGCGCAGCCAGCGAGTCGAAGAGCAGCAGCGCGTGGCAGAGTGTCGCGCTGTCCGTCGCATACAAGCTGTACGCGTAATTGGACCAATTTACCGCCACGCCCTGTGACGATGCCCGGCCCGTTGACGGGTACAAGACCCAGCACACCAGGAGGAGGCCGCACAGGTAGTAGGCATACCTGCGGCGGAAGGCGAACGGCTGCGCGTCTGCGTCCCGCACGAATCGAGGGAGCTCGTCAGATCGCCGTCGCCGCATCGTGTGTGCGCGCAGTGAGCATTGTGTTGGCTGGAGATCAACACCAGCGTGAGGGTGCGGTGCTTTCTTCACCGACGCGTCGGCGAATGACGTGCCATGGTCCACCAAGAGCGCCTTCTAGACCCTGGAAGCCTTCAGCCTCCCAAAACGCTCACGCTCGACAACGATGTAGACATGCAATATATATTGGAATGCTGTTGAGCAGACAGTGCGTATGGGTATATTCGCTGTGTATGTTGTACACAGGATTTTGTCGCACAAGCTCATCTGCCGCGGCAAGGAGGAACGCCTTCTTAGTCATCTAGTCCTACATTGTAATTACAGCACCGAAAGCCAGTTGTGGCATCTCCTTCAGATTGCCACGGGCACGATCCACTCGCACTTTGGTGGAGTGAGGGGAATATCCTCACCATCATCAAACCGTCCCATCTGCCCTACCCGTCTGTAGATCTCTTCCAGTAGTTTTCCCATCTCGCCTTCGTACTCTACAGGCTTGCCCTCCTTGTAGCGGTCCTTCGGATCAATCGCTGTTCCGTCACTACCCACGCCGGTTGCTTGTGGAGGCTGTGATTGTGACGGCACAGCTGCTTGCGCAGGCTGCTGGCTTTGAGTGCCAAATGGTGAGAGCGCTGTTGCAGGGGTTGGCATGGACTGTGTCGCCGGCTGCCCAAATGGATTCGAGCTGTGAGTGTTCGACAGCTGGGGTTGTTGTCCACCCAGACTGGGCGCTCCAAACGCTGGTGCACTTGGCTGCCCAAATGCTGAGGCTGCTGGTGTTGTGGTGGCTCCGAAAGGGTTCGACTGAGCAGCAGTTTGTGAGGGTTGCGCTTGACCGAAAGGATTGGCTAGTTGCCCTGACTGCGCTACCTGACCAAACGGAGAAGGTTGGGAGCCTTGCGTAGGCTGTTGGCCAAATGGCGACTTGTTTGACGGTGCTTGTTGCCCGAATGGCGACGCACCTGCACCACTCTGTGGTGCTTGTCCGAAGGGACTCTGTCCAAACGCTGGTTTCCCGAACCCAGTTGACTGCTGCGTCTGCCCTAAAGCATTCGCTTGACCGAACGCTGCCGGCTGAGCTGGTGTCGAAGCCTGGCCAAATGCGGGCGCGCCACCCGAGGCCGCAGCTTGCCCAAAAGCTGGTGCATTGCCGGGAGCTGAAGCTTGTCCAAAAGCTGGTTGCTGTCCAAGACCACTGGATTGCCCAAAAGCGCTTGCAGAGCCTGGCAAAGAAGGCTGCCCAGATCCTGGGTTGCCAAAGGCAGGCTTACCAAAGCCGCTGTTACCGCCCAACGCTGACGGCTGGCCAAAAGGCGACGGCTTCTGGCCCAGCGCAGAAGACGTGCCGAACGCGGAGGACGTCTGTCCAGGATTCGATGCTTGGCCAAAAGCTGACGTGGTTTGGGCAGGATTGGAGGCTTGACCAAAAGCTGGCCGTCCGAACCCTGGTGCTGATGCCTGTCCAAAGGCTGAAAGTTGCGTTGACGATCCTGAAGAAAAGGCATTGCCGTGGCCTTGCGAGAATGGACTGGCGTTGGAGCTTGGCTGCCCGACCGGTGGCACATTTCCTCTCACAAGGTCGAGTCTGTTGGGATGTACATTAGCGCCTTCTTCTATATAGCGGACGGCTCCCTCAATATCGTCTGCTATTGCTTTGATTTGCTGTTGCATTTTGGCGTGGAGCTCGCTCTCTTCTTGTTGCTGGGTCCGGGTTAGTCTTGGACTGCCATGGTAAAGTGCAGCAGAGACGTACAGCAACATTCTCGTTGCCAGCAGCTCGCTGTGTGTAGTATCGCACGCGGAGCTCTTCTGGGCTAATCTCTACAAGGCCTTCGATGAGTTGGCGTGGAGCATCTCGACCTGGACCATAACAAGAGAGCGGATAGATGGGCCGCTGCCCGGACAGGTCTGCTTTAATGTCTGCAACGTCTAGATGGTATGGCAAAGCTTTGCTGTCACGACTGGCTGATGTGCGTTAGACATGTCACGAGTATTAGACAGAGTGTGTGCGAAGTGTGCTGTTATAGAAAGCAATGGGTTCCACTTGAGTGCAGAGGTTGTTCGAGCAACTCACCTCCAAACGCGCCAGCTGTATTCTGGTTTGGGCGGTAATTGTCCCCGCCGCTAAAGGCTCCGAATCGGTTGTTGTTGTTGTTATTCGAACGCCCGCCGAAGCCTCCACTGGAGTTCCGGTTGCCGTCCCTCTGACTTCCGGGATGTTCGAACTTGCAGTTGTCTGCCTTGTGTCAGATACAATCAAGAGGACTTGGCTGTGATCTCACCTCCGAAACGGCAATTGCCCTGAGAATAGAATTTGCAAACGGTCATGTTGGCACAGTAGCCGAGAGCGGGAACAGAGAGAGACTGATACGGCCTACCAAACAAACTGAGGGGGTGTTAGAGTGGCGATGAAGAGCGTGAGTTGATGATGTCGGACAAAAGCCGAGTCGAAACCACACCATGGGTGAATGAACGTTTCCAGACGCGCCGCGCTAGTAATGCTAGAAGCGACCAATCAAAGGCAGCTCGACTGCGACGTTCATTGTGCATAATTCCACGCTTTGTACATTACCTCTGCCTATTCAAGTTCTGGGCGGTGTGTTGCGAAGGGTCATGGTCAGTTCCTGCCCATTTTGAACTCTGCATGGCGATTGAAGTGAAGACCTCGTCCTTGACGCCTGTGCAGACAGCATGGAGCGACAGTATGAGATGATACCTACCTGCACGTGAACAAGGATGAGCTGGGCGTGGTTGTGATGGCTACAGAGCAATTGATCTTGCCGCAGCTTCGGGGTCGGTTTCGCAGCTGGCTGGCTGGCTGGCTGGCTGTCGTCGTCGTCGAGGCAAAGCCAGCAGCAGCCCGGTCGCACTAGCGCGAACCCCGGCTAGCGTCATCGCGCGTGAAGCTCAAATGTTTATTGCGCTCATCTGTTGCACAAAGCACAACACCGCGCCCTCCAACGTGTCGACACACGAGGCTCTACAGCCCCACTGCCCCCAGCGCCCCTTCGCCCACACCCATGATTGCACGAGGCATCGCAAGCCTCAGTCCTTGGGTGCAATGAACGGCACGACACCAGCGCGCAGAGGGCCTGGCGGGTTTCCTGCAACACCACAGCTATCGAACCGCTCGCCCAGCGCGCCCAGCCCTAATGGCTCCACGCCTTCGCGACCCAACGTGCGGTCGCCCATACAGGATGTCCCCAGGGCAACACCACCCAGCTCAGGGCCGGTCATTCCGTCTGACATTCTCGATCCTGCGCAGCAGCGCTTCTACGTCTTTGCCATCTACATTGCCCTGTGGGCATACCGATCCTACGACTTCTACACACTCGCCGTTGAGGAGGATGAATCGCTATGGCTGTGTCTGAAATGGTGTTTCTTCGACATGATGTTCATGTTTGGCGTGCCGCTACTCGAGATTCCCTGGTTGGAATGGAGCAATGGCGCCGCCTTCTTGCTATTTGTGGTCCATGCCGCACTCGACGTTATGCTCATGTTTCGCATCGGCATACCAGTCCAAGCATGGGCCATTGGACTCGTCGGATTTCTGTGGGACAGCGAGCTAGCCATCAGTGAGCGCAGTGTCAAGCCGGGGTCTATCTTGCATAATGCTTCCCTTATCCTTGGAAAGCAGATCGTCAACATCCTACCAGAAGGCTCTGCGATGCTGAATCCGGACAAGGAACCATTCTGCCTCAACTCGTCTGTTACCCATCTCGAGATCCCCATCAGAATCAACCAGACTGAGCCTATCGAAATGGAGCTCTTGCGCATCGACTTTGAAACCAACATCAATGAGACAATCACGATCAAGAAGAGCGAGCTGAACAAGATGCTTAAAAAGGCACGGAAATCGGTTAGATCTGTAAACTTCGACGACCCCTTGACGCTGAGATACACTGTGAAGAAGCCAGGTGTATACTTGCTGAAAAAGGTTCTGGACCACTCGAAGCTTCAAGTACGACCACGCGCTTCCAGCCTCGTTGTGGCCTCATGCCCGCAAGCCCGAGTCAAGCCCACTGGCGACAATCGATGCCGCAATGACCTGTCTAACGTGGTGCTGGAAGTTGAAGGTACACCACCACTTAACATCAAGTACCGCCTGTCGGTGAACGGCAAACCACGTGGTGGATCCGAATTTCACAACCTGCAACCCGACGATGTCATCTCCCCCCTGTCACGACACACTTCACAGGCATTGGTCAAACACGGTCGTGAAGACGTCACCTGGGCGCGGTCGCAGAAAGTATCTGTGCCACTGAACGAAACTCTCTCGACTAGCGGACGGTGGGAATACGAAGTGGAGGAGGTACAAGATGGTCTAGGCAACGTGATCAACTTTCTCAATGTTGACGATGACGAGCGACCAAAGGCCAAACTTGCAGGAGCCCGTCAATCCTTCGAGGTTCGCGAAAGACCGAAGGCTTATCTGAGGGGCTGCAATCCTCAGAGCCCTCTGAGAGTGGCTAAGGGTGAAGTTGCGCGACTTCCAGTCCACTATGGCTCGACCGGCAAGCAGGCTATCGAGGGTGCGCATGCGATTGAGTACCTATTTACCCCAGAGACAGACATTGTTACAGACGGCTACCACAGCCCTAATGCTGCACTAAAGAAGCAGACCATACGAACCATCAGGGAGCAGCCGCTGATCTCAGATGCTGGTCTTTACACAATTAAATCTGTCTCTACAGAGTTCTGTGAGGGAGAAGTGCTCGAGCCAACCTCCTGTTTACTCCAGAATCCTCCCGAGCCAAGTCTCTCGTTGACAAGCGACGACATAGTTGACAGATGCGCGGGTAATCCCATCGGTTTGCGCGTTGGTCTTGATCTCATTGGAAGCCCACCATTTGTGGTTAAGTATGTTGAACACAACAACCGCCGAAGGATTCCGAGAGAACTGCAGATTGCTACACTTCGAAGCACCGTTGACCTCACTCCTCAGGACGCTGGTCACTACAAGTACACTTTCGAGAGTATTCGTGATGCTGTGTACAAGGATACGCCGTTAAAGAACCTCGAACTGCAACAAAATGTTCGACCATCAGCCAAGGCAACATTTGTGGAGAGCAGACGACCTAAGCAAGCATGCATTGATGATTCGGTACAATTTGACGTGCGACTGACTGGGGAGTCTCCTTGGAAGCTCGAGTACGAGCTGGTCCACAATGGCAAGCGCAACAAGCGTACTGTTGAGACTGACGAAGAGTACTACACGATTAAAACCGAACCTCTGCGAAGTGGAGGCGAGTATATTGTGACTCTGGCTAGCATCAGCGACAAGATGGGCTGCAAAGAGTTTTTGAAAGAAGAAGCAAGGGTCAATGTACGTCACGAGCGACCCAAGGCTTACTTCGGACACATCGAAGGCAAACAGGCGATCATGGCTCTCGAGGGAAGAACCATCGGATTGCCTCTTCGCTTTACTGGCAACGGGCCCTGGAGATTGGAATACGAAAATCTGGACACCAAGGCAATCAAGAAAGAAGAATTTCAGAATGCGAACTCGTTCCTGGATGTCAGGACAGATGGCACGTATCAACTGCTTTCGGTCAAAGACGCTGTTTGCCCTGGGCTGATCGAAGAGAAAGCCGACCAGTTCCTGGTTCAGTGGGTTGCTCGACCGAAACTCAGTATTCCGGATGCCGGTAGTGTTGTTCTGGATGGCAGCAAGTACGTAAAAGAGCCTGTCTGCGAAGGAGACGAAGATGCCTTGGACATCATGCTTCATGGTAAGTAGAGTCAACCCATCGATATATGCTATCACAACTAATCTCTATGCAGGAAATGCTCCATTCGATATTTCCTACCAGACGGAGCAGAAGGATCAGAAGGGTAAGATGGTGTCCATTAAAAACAAGGATTTACATGTGGCCGGCGGCGCCGCGTCCATCCGAGCAGAGACATCAAAGGCCGGCACGTACGAGTACACCTTCCAAAAGCTGGCAGATTCACGATATGATCATTCCAAGAAGCACTTTTCTTCTGTTGCCGTTAAGCAAACAGTCTACCCGCGCCCAAGCGCTCGCTTTGACAAACCAGGAAAGACATACAGTTACTGTTCCAGAGAATCAGAGGGCGAGGAGGTCATTCCCATCACACTCGAGGGTGTGGCGCCTTTCTATCTCGAAGTGGAGATAAAGCATCATGGCACACCCAAGCCCGAAGTCAGCATGCACAAGAACATCCCAACGAACAAGTACGATCTGAAGATTGAGCATCGTAAGCTGCATCTCGGACATTCGTCCATCTCAATTCGGAAGGTCCGCGACTCACGAGGCTGCACGCTCAGGCCTGCTCCCGGTGGTCCTCGCGTGCAGATCAGTGTGCATGACGCACCTACTGCCACTCCCCTTGAAGATCGCACCAATTTCTGTGTGGGGGAACGCCTTTCCTTTGCACTGGGCGGTCAGGTTCCTTTCACAGTTTATTACACTTTCGAAAGCCAAGAGCGCAAAGCAGCCAATGCTGGAACTACTTTCCGACGTCTTGCTGAGCTTCCTGGTAAATTCACCATCACTGGTCTCCGAGATTCGGCGTCTGAATGTCTCGCGTCGCTCGATCTCACTAAGACAATCCATCCAATTCCTTCAGTCCGCTTGTCGGGTGGTCGTGTCGACGAGATCGACATCCACGAAGGCGGCGGCACCGATCTAGAGTTCCAATTCTGGGGTACCCCACCATTTGAATTCACCTACACACGTAGCACGAACGCAGCGCGTGGTAAGAAGAGCAAGGTGCTCGAAATCCGCACAGAAGTCAGCCACGAGATGAGCTTGCGCATTCCTGTTCAGGAGGAGGGCACGTACGAAGTTGTCAGCATCAAGGACGCATGGTGCAGCTTCGCACGCAGTGACATCGAAGGTCTGGATAAGGGTAAGGGCGGGGCGCAGAAGCTGTTGCAGTTCTGAAAAAGTCCTGCGAGGTTGACGATCTAAAGATTTTGTGCTTATGCATTGTTGGGCGTTAGGCGCGATGTAAAAGGTTGTCGAGGTTTAGGTTTCCGGCAGCATATGATGTAGCGGTGCCCAGAATGCGTTCCTTGGTTGTGATACAATGACGTTTTCAATTCGTTCACCATCTGCTGGAATTTCCCCAAAAATGTGACTCCGTTCTCAATCATCAGGATACTCGTCCCGCAGGTTGCTCACGAAGGCATGGCTGACACCATCCCAGCGCTTGAAATGTCGTCCAGCCAATTGCATCATAGCAGCAGAAGGCAACGTATCGGTGTCCACTGGCTCTATATTTTCAGCAGCAACGTACCGCACGGACTTGTCGTGTACGCTATGACATATGTTAGCCACATCATACTTCGGCTTCAAGAGACGTTGGACAAGTACTTACAGCACGTGATAGAATGCCTGGTTCCTCCCATTCGGCAAACGATCCACACCCATGTTCTGAATCCAATCCTCGCTCGCGCCACAACTGGTATCCCACCCGGTAATGACGCCCTCGTAGTGGTAACGCCTATGCTTGAACAGTTGACCAATGCGGTACTCGACATTTGCCACATGAACAGAGCGACGGATAAGCGGTCTACGAAGCGTGTCCATCTGGTGCATAGATTGTACGAACTGCACGAGCCGCACACCTTCGGGCTGTGTGTAGAACATTGGTATAATGTACTGTTCAAGCAGCGACACGTCCCAAGCAAAATGATTTTGGAAATGCTCAAGCAGATAGGGAAGATACTGTCGTCTTCGGGACGAAACTTGGTGAAATCCGCCTGGGTTGCCTTCGTCCCCAGGGCCGAGCATCAGCATTGACCAGATTGTAGCGTAAAAGGCATTGTCCATGTCGGGGTAGGCGTCCAGCCATGCAGAGCTGATGCCGTGGATGCCGACTTGAGATTGCCGAATGGTCTGGACAGAGGTCATGATGTTGCGAGCAGTCCGCAAAACCATTTCGCGGTTTGTGGTGTCGGAAAGAAAAGCCTCGTGCTCAGTGGTGGGCACACCCATGTCTCGTAGCAAGCGCAGAAGATCAGCCTGACGGACTTCATCGGACGAACGGAAAGGGTCAAGGTACATGAAATCGAGTGGTCCTGAGCTGCTAGGCTTGTATTCCCCATCTAAGCTGTACTGCTTGGGCGCATACACCAAGCAATATACGTGGAACAAGAGAACACAGGGGCGAGCATCAAGGCCCACTCTTTGTGCCAAAGCACAAAATATGGCGACAGATATTAAAGGTAAAGACTGGTGGGTAGGTGAGCGGAGAACCAGGCCAATGAAGGAGTTGCGTAGTGCATGGTATGAGGTGTCAGGGACGCCTTGGAAGCCCTGGTCACGCAGATATGATGCAAGGGTGGATGCCTTCTCCCTTGTACTGAGATCTTGAAAGCCGGGATGCTCATCGAATAAGCCATTTGCGAGACGGTCCAGATCCCCCGACATGAGATCAAAGTCAACGTCCTCGCCACTCCGCGCAAACATGTCATACGCGCCCAAGGCCCTGTCAATAGTCACGTGTTTCCCATCCTGGAGATCTTTCCACACATTGATGGCCATCTCGCGGTGAATGCGCTCCAGGGCAGCATTGGCATAATATCGACGAGCCAGAACATCCTCAGCATCGTCGGGACAGGCGCACTCGCGCAGTAATGTCTCTTTAGCGTCGTACCCAAACTCGGCAATGTCGTTGATGTATCTGTTGCGCTTGTGCTGTGTGGCAAGGACGTGCTCCAGCAGCCGTCGGGTTTCTCGATCGACGCGGGTCTTTCGAATGTAGAGCGCGCGCCAATTGACGTCAGAGAGTGGTCCTGCAAATTTGGCGGCGATATGATGGTGCGGAGCCCACGTCGAGAAACTCGTGCAGCAGAGATGGCGCCAAATTATAGGTGAATCGGTAGTGAGTTGCTTGATCAAGCGGTTCGACTGCGACAGAGCGATGAGCGAGGGCGGGTCGAGGTGCAGGAAGATAGACTCGAGGATCTCCGTTGGCAGGTCTGTAAAGGTGGAGCGAGCCATTTTGAGTTGCTAGGTGTCAAAAGTGCAACAAGATGCAGTCGCAGTTACAGAGTGGCGTGCAACATGAGTTGTGTAGGTGTAGTGATTTGGGAGGCGGCGGCGCGCATTGGCAAGAATGTCGTCAATGACGAACCGCATCGCGCTTAACAAGCGTCATGTGCGCGATACCGCGCGCGGCAACGATAAGAGCGATACTGCACCTCTACGCGCTTCTATACAGGCTCTAGTCTTAGTTATCCTTAGACTAGATTTAACTCTATTTAATTACTACTTCAGTAGTCTTTAAACATAGATTAGACCTAAATATATATTAGCTTATAATAAGCTAAGTAAAGAAATAATATAATTAGCTAAAATAATATAGATAGCTATAGATACTAGAGAAAGAAGTTTGTTATATATTAGCTTCTAATATTAAGCTTAACGTGTTTTATAAGTAAGTACCCTATCTAAGTAAGTACTCTATAAACGCTATTAAGATAACTATAAAGCACTACTATATAACACTATAATAATTTATTATAATTTATAGAATATAGTAATATTATTTAGAAGTATTACTATTATCTATATCCTCTATTT